>BDSI01000203.1:0-146160 GCA_003117195.1 Eudorina sp. 2006-703-Eu-15
GGCTTGGTGGCGTTGGGCTTGGTGGTGGTGGTGGCGTTGGCTGGTGGTGGCGGCGTTGGGCTTGGTGGCGGTGGGCTTGGTGGCGGTGGTGGCGTGGGGGTTGGTGGCGGTGGTGGCGTTGGGCCGGCTGGTGGCGTTGGGCTTGGTGGCGGTGGTGGCGTGGGGGTTGGTGGCGGTGGTGGCGTTGGGCCGGCTGGTGGCGTTGGGCTGGGTGGCGGTGGGCTTGGTGGCGGTGGTGGGGTTGGGCTGGGTGGTGGCGTTGGGCTTGATGGCGGTGGTGGCGTTGGGCTGGGTGGTGGCGTTGGGCTGGGTGGTGGCGTTGGGCTTGGTGGCGTTGGTCTGGGCGGCGGTGGTGGCGTGGGGGTTGGTGGCGGTGGTGGCGTTGGGCTGGGTGGTGGCGTTGGGCTTGGTGGCGTTGGGCTAGGTGGCGGTGGTGGCGTTGGGCTGGGCGGCGTTGGGCTTGGTGGCGTTGGGCTGGGTGGTGGTGGTGGCGTTGGGCTTGGTGGCGGTGGTAGCGTTGGGCTGGGTGGTGGCGTTGGGCTGGGAGGCGTTGGGCTGGGTGGTGGTGGTGGCGTTGGGCTTGGTGGCGGTGGTAGCGTTGGGCTTGGCGGCGTTGGGCTTGGTGGTGGTGGAGGCGGTGGGCTTGGCGGTGGCGGAGGCCGCGGGCTTGGCGGCGGTGATGGCGGTACTGGGCTAGGAGGTGCGGGCGCCGGCCACGGCGGCAGCCTAGACACGAGCGGCGGCGGTGGCGGGGGCAACGCCAGCAGCGGCGGCCGCGGCGGTGGACTTGCAGGTGGGGGCACCAGGCTCCGCGGCGGCGGCCACGGCGGCACCGGGCTGGGCGGCGGCGGCCGCCGCGGCGACAACAGCAGCGAGCTGTCGTCCGCCGGCACGTACCCCACCAGCCCCACTGCATCCACCACCGCCCAGCGGTCAATCCCCAGATCCACACGGGCCACCAAGCCGCTGGCCAGCTGCGTGTCGGGGTCAAGCAGGCTGCACACGTACGTGTACGCCGTCTCGGACGCGTCAGCACCCAGGCACTGGACCGTGTCGTCCGGCGCGCAGGACACCTGCGTCGGGGGTGCACACACGTGGCCGGTAAGGCGTGCGGGCGTGGGCCGTGGAGTACGCGTGGGGCATACCCGTGTCAGTATGGAGCGCAAGAAAGGTGTATTATGATAATAACAATAAATAATAATTACTAATATATTCTTATTCAGTATGGCGTGCAGGAAAGGGAGTTCAGGTACCCATGCCTGGATGTCGCCGAGGCTGGGCCGGGGCCGGGGCCGGGCCGGGGCCCTCGGGGTCCCGGCCGCGGGGCCCGGCGGCACTTCACCACGGGTTGACGATTGCGGGTGGGTGGTGGCCGCCGGTAGGGGCACACTGCGGGGGTTTCGGGCATAGATGCCCGACCTTCCCGCGGGTGTCTGTCCGTCTGCCTGCCCTGCCTGTCTGGTGGGGGTTTGCCCGGCGGAACCCCTCCTGCATTCCTCCTCTGTGGCAGCCGGCTCCCGTGTGTTGTGAGGTTTGTGACACGCAAGCCCCCTAACCCCCACCCACGAGCGCGGGGGGCCGCCGCGGTGGTGTGGGCGGCGGCGCGCCGTCCTGAAGCCCCCTCCCATCCTGTCCCCTTCCTTTCGGGAGACAGGCCGGTTTCGACAGCGGTCCTGCTGTTGGTCCTGCTGCCTGCGCGTGCTCGGGCAGCGACCTCGGGGCCACATCGGGCCCGCACATGTACCCGCACCCTGCGTTGGGTCGAGTGGCTACCGTTCTAGACACACGCGGGGTCGAATTCGGGACCGCCTCCACCTCTCCGGGTCGGCTTGGGACCGCCGTGGCGCCGCTCCCCCCGCCTCATGGGTCGCGTATTGACTCCTGTGCCACGCATCGGTTCCCCAATCCTTACCCCCGCCTCCCGGCCCCAACCCCCCACTGACCTGCACCCCCGCCCTGCACGGGCTTGGGCACAGCAGCAGCCGCGCGTGCGGGGCAGCCGTAACCCGCGGCCTCCCAAACCCCCAACAACCCGTCCAACCTTTACATGATCACCCGGCCAAGCCCATGTGGGTCGCGCCCCGTTCCTCAGATCGCCCCGCCCATGCCCTTCACCCCTCGCGCTGCGCGACCGCACCGACGAAACCTACCGATCCGGGACGACGCGATGGCCGTTCCTTCCAGGCTACGGTAGCTCCGGCCCCCTCCCTGCTCCGTTTCTGGGTTTGGTTCTCCTTCTGAACCCCGCCCCCGCTGCAGCTGGTCCGTCTCCCGGTCCCTCCTACCCCTACACCCCCCGCCGGTAATTATCAATTTTGTCGCCGGGCTGGGTGTGTCTGGGCTGTTTCTCTTTTAACCCCCCGCCGGCCCTACGCACCCGCACCTTCTTCCCCGCACCAGCCGCCGCCACCCGGGTCGCCACCTCCGTCACCGCGCCACCACGGCTGCTGACGACGTAGACCTCCACCTGCACACGACAGCGCAAGAGGGAGGAGCAGGACAGCGGGAGCGGCAGGAGCACCCGCGCCCGTCGGGACAGCGTGGAAGGGCATGTTCCGCGGAAGGGCATTGCAGCCGCCGTCGGCCCACGGGAGGGTTGGGATCTGGGGAGTCGGGTTGACATCTCACATATCTGGCCAGACCTGAAAAACCAATGCTTGCCCAGGTCTGGTAGCCCGACCAGCCCCGACGGGAAGCAATCTCCTCCCTTGCGGGGGGAAAGGTGGGCGCCGATCCGAGGATGGAGGCATGCGCGCAGGAGCACCTTACGATGCTGCGCACCCTCGGGGGGCTGGTGCCTCGCGTTTGCTGACCAACACAAGGCAGGGCTGCGGAGTGTGTGTGGGGGGCGGACCCGTGTGCCTGGGCGAGTGGTGTTCCGCCAGCGGGTGCGGCCGGACACACACGCACACGCACGCACACGTATGCAGCTCCGGCTCCCCCTCGGCTTGAACCCGTGACCGGCCCCAGCCGGGGCACAGCTCCGCGTGACCATCCGGCGTGACCCGGGGCCGGCGAGCCTCGGCTGCAACCCCGAGAGGAGCCGGCATTCGGCCGGACGGAGCTGCTGCCCCGGGCACTCGCCATCAGGACGGTCGCCGCCGGACCCTGCCCCGCTTCCGAGACAGCGGGTTCGCAACGTCTTCACGATCTCGCGCGATCCGGCTCCCAGTTGTGCGTCAGGGCAGGGCGGCGGCCATCAGCCTCTACACAGCAGCCAAGAGCCCCACCCCCTGTGCGGAGGCCCTATACGCGGAGTGACAGGGGCGACCGCATCCTCCTCCGGGCCCCAACCGCCAGCCGTCGGCCGTTCCTCCCACCGCTGCCGCTCCTGCCCTCAACCAGAAGACACGCAGGCACCCGACGGCGTGCAAGGTGCGTGCGGGCTTGCAAGGGGCGTGCGAGACGGGCGCCGCGTCCCCCTCCTTCTCCGGCTGACGCCAGGGGCGGGGTGCTGGTCGCCACGCGCCCATTTGGGTTTTGTACGTGGCGAGGCGCAGCACCCTCCCTGGCTCTGCCCGCCCGCGAGCCGCCCATGTGAGCCCCACATGTTGGCCAAACTAAGCAAGGACCTCACCTGCAGAGCGTAGAGTGCCGCCCCGAATATGACGGTCAACGTCGTGGAAGCCGGGTCAGACCTGTCCGAGTCTCCGCTGGCCAGGGACCAGAAGGTCTGCTGCTCTGACTCCGTGCCGGGCGGCCCCGCCAGGCACCGGCCCGAGTAGGTGGGCTTCCCCAGCAGCGCGCTGAAGTTTGCCGCCGTCGTGTCACGTGGCGATGGCGATGACGACGATGACGCGGCCCACGTCACCACCCTGCCCAGGCGGCAGTCAGCGAGCAGCTCGGGGCAGGCTGCACTGGCGGACGCGAGGGACCGCACCCGTGCTGATTCGGTCACGACCGCTGGCGCCACAGACGTCAGGAAGAGCAGCAAGAGGGTTATTGTGAGCAGCGGGCTGCAGCTGTCCATTCTGGTCCGTGCGCGAGGCGCGCCCGTTGCGTGCACGACGGGGACGGAACGACGGAAGTGACAGCTGCGCGACTGTAGCAAAACCGATCCATGACAGCAATCCCGCCACAGCAGCGCACCCATGCAATGGGCATACCATGCGCTAACCGCATAAGAAATGCAGTTCAGCCAGGAACACAGGAAAAGGATTGAGTGGTTCGCGTGTGCCAGAAGCTTGGCTGAAGTCTGAATAGACCCGTTATGTCAATATATATTGTTCGCAGTAGTACAGCTCCAGTCTGGGGTTAATGAAGTGAAAGGCGAAGACCACACGACGGCTTGCGCTAGCTTGACCACAAAAGCTCCCATACGACTATTGGTAATCTCACAGCATCATGTAGGCGTAACAGTAATACGCTGGGGCGTGAGTATCGCCCTGCCTTTGACGTGCCAACCGCCCACTGGATTTAGAAATTTGCAGATTCATAGACAGAGCTCTATTTAAGGCCATGTGTGCATGACCATGTAATACGGTCGCGCAGTTTGTTTGCAGAACATCTTCCTGCACGAGTGTTGGTCGTGCTTTCCGACAACGGCTTGTACCTTGCCAAGTATCAGGGGTTTTATGTACTGATGTACAACTGCAGTTACTTCGACTCACGAAGCTTTAAAAACAAATTTTCTTCTTGCATTGAAGGAGTCAACGTGGGCAGTTATCTGGTACAAGGAACCACCTCAGAATGTTGCGTTCCGTTCAAGCAAAGAAAAGTTGTGTGCAAGACAATTGTGTAAATACAACATCAAGACAATATGCATCGACTTGAACGTCTTAGCTCGACGGGTTCGTAACGATGGTCAATGCTGTCTTATATCAGCAGCTTGCGTTCCTTCGATATCTTAAAAAAACGGAGAGCTCGTGCAATCTCGCACAAGGCAGACAAGCGTTTGCCCTTTGATCGCCTGTCTGCGACAGACCAACAGACCGGCAGTTGCGCAGGCTCCGCACTTTCGCGTTGTCACAGTGGTGATATGTATCACAATTGTGCTAGTACGGAAATCGCAGGCATCAGTTACTTCATTATGCTTTCCGTTACACATGGTGCGATGATGAAATGATGATCGCTTGTTTGTACGGCAGGGTACGACATGTCTAAGTTGCCCGGAGGTTACGAATGCAACAGCCGTGTATGTTTCCCTGGAAACAGGCGTCTAGGGAGCATAGGTTAGCTGCAGTACGCCGCCTGAGCTATAAGACCCAGATGGGCATAACGGCTCATCAAGGCTCATGTAGCTGGTCTGCACCTATCCTAGGAACAGTATCCGGGGGCGCATCAAACGCCCCACATCCCCCAGGGAGTTCTTGGACCTAAACTGCTCGGGGACAGATTTGGATTGCGCATTGCAGCAGTAGGCAGCAGTGCGCTAATACAGCCTGGGACCTAAATGCCTGCGCAGCCTGTGCAGCCTGGGACCTAAATGCCATCATGGCGAGGAACTATGGGTTTAACGAAACAAAACAACCGGAAAGGAGCTATGGGGGCGACAATACGGTAGACACCAGTCCAAGACCAAACACGAAGTGTAGCAGCGCAACACAAAGGCTTACTCGAGATGTCTGGACCTATTTTCTTGGGCTATTTTTTCTTTGCGGTCTGGCCTGTAGGCAGGGCTTGCTGTCCTGCTACACGAAGAGTATGGCGCCTAGACGGGCGGTGTCTTACTGGATCCAGTTAGGCGGGGATGGGCCTACTAAGTAAGGGGTGGTCCATGGTCGAAATTCGGTAACCCATCGTGGTGGCATCTAACGGGCGCCTGCACCGTATGCCGTGGGCCTAAACCCTCACTGCCCTCACCTATACTGCGAGGTAACGCCATGCTCGAGATGGGGGACCGGTTATTATGCTGCCTAATGTAGTCCTGAGGGCTGTAGTGTTCCTGCCGTGGCGCTCTTGCGGGCAGTAAGACGCAAAGCCGAGATGCCGTACCGCCCGGCAGCCACCTGGCCGCCATGGCCAAGGACACCAGTAGCTGTGAAGTGCCGAACGTTCGGTGTGCTGACAGCCCCAAATGTCCGAGCTGACAGCGCCACATGGAGCGGAGCAGTCGAAAACCGGGGCTGCACGGCGCTGGTGCCAGCCGCGGTACTTCCCTTGGGGCTTTTGGTGCCTTCCGGTGTCAGAACTGACAATCTCCGGACATCGACCACTTGGGTACGTATTGGTGGGGTCCAGCTTCGGGAACATCAGCACTACCGGTATAGGACATCTCGCCCAGAACACTGAGTGCACGCCCGCAGTCGTGCATGTCGTGCCGAAGTATATTTTTAAGTAGCAGTATTTTTAGGTGGCAGTTGTCGGTCATCGTCCAATCTGTTTTTCCGTGTTCGGTAGGAGAATATTTTCGTCGTATGGACGTGCGACACACAGCACGATTTCTGGGAAATTTGGCGGTTCTTGCAATCAATGTTTTTAGTGGGCAGGACTTCGCCAGTATCAGCAGTGCCCCTCGACCGCATCAAACCGAACGGTGCAGATGTACGGCGTATTTACTGCTGGAGTTCAACTGTTCTCGCCGTACTTGGGCTAAAGTGAGTTTGGCTAGGCGCCCGTTGGCGCCAGGTACACCCGTACCCATGCTCTATCGAACGCAGTCCGTAACGGGTGGGGTGGGTGGGCCTGGCTCCAGTGGGAATGTGAGCCTCTTATACGGCGGGTTAAGTAATTCGTTGGGTAACCGCTCAAACGATTTCCTGTTGCCGCCTGCTCGCGCTGCTCCGGTAAGGGAGAAATGTAACACAACGGTTGATGGCGTTCATTGCTAGTAATTGTCCTGATTCATTAAGCAGGAAGAAATCAACTACATTGAGCGCGAGGCAGCAGCGACTGCATGGGCAGGAGTCGATCTGTCCGATATGCCTGCGCCATTCGTGTTGGATCTTTCCACCCCTGGCGTCGGCTTGCGGCTGCAAGTGCGTCCAACAAGCATTGAGGGCGAATCTCGCCCGTCTCTGGTCATGCGGGTAGGTTAGCCTCGCAGGGAGCTGCCAGCCTTTCGCCGTCCTGAACCCTTGCCATTGGCGCAGGCCCTTTCGTCAGCCCCTAATCCCCTCGGGGTGCTTTGCTCTGCGGCGGGGGCCGCGGGCCTGCCGAGTGTCGATGCCGTTCTTGGTGACGCGTCTGTCGGGCGGGCCCTCACCTGGCCAAGCTTGGTAAGTTGACGTACATCGTGTCAGTCGATATCTCTCGTTGGTGTGCTGATGCTGAAGCCTCGCGGTTCTTGCAGGCGCGACCAACGGACTCGATGGGAGGGCTTCCGTTCGGGTCCGGCATTGAGGGGCTGCTGCCGGGGGCCCAAGCCCCTCGGCCGGAGGGGCCTGCCCTGGCCTCCGACCGTTCGCTCTCGGTGGGTGCCTATTCGCCGACGTGAACGTTGGCCGAGCCGTCCTAATACTCATAAATCGCCGGTGTTCGTGCAGGCGCGACCACCGAACGTTCCCGGTGTGCTGCAACTCGGGGCCGAGAACACGGCTTCGTCTGGAATCCGCCCCCTTCTTTCGGGTGGGCCATCCCCGTTGGTTCCGCCACCGAGCTTGGTGAGTGGCCGTTACCTCGACTCGATTGCTACCTCGACATGCTGACGATCACCTTGTCCCGTAGGCTCGCCCGGGGTTCGCAGCGCTACGGGCTGCTCGTGTGGCCCAGATACCCCGCTATCAGCCCCCGCCACCTAAAGCGGGCTTCTACCAGCGTGGCCTCTTGAAGGCCCAGGCCGTCATGGATCAGGCCCTGGCCAACGCCACTCGCGAGCGCCAGGATTCGGCGGCGAAGGAGTTCGCGGCTTGGCTCAGCAGCACGGGGGAGGACATCGGGTTGGCCACTGTGGGCCCCGAGTCCCTTCTTGTCTACACGGAAGAATGGTGGCTACCGAACCATCCCGGGCGGAAGCAGGAGGACGCCGGGCCCCAGGCCGTGAAAGGGATGTTGTCCGCCCTCAGCGGCTACTTTACCCGTACCGGGAGGGTAGGACCCTACGATCCAGCCACCGGTCGGGGCAACCCGTGTGAGTCTCCGTGGGTCACCGATTATCGCGCGGGTTACACCCGGCTGCGCATGCTGGGTGGCTACGACGAACTGTCTGCGGTGCCGCTGTCTGAGGAGAAGTACGAGCGCCTGTGCGAGTACCTGATGGGCCAGCTGCTGGCTGCGCAGAAGGCGGTGGATGCACTGCTCTTCTCCCGCGACCTGCTCTGCGCGCAGTTCATGTGGCAAAGCACGTACCGGGGCTTCGACACGGGCAAGCTGGCGTGGGCTGACTTCTGCAACCCCGAAAAGCCGGACGAGGCTGATCCGCGGCTCCCACTGCCACCACCGTGGGAGTGGGCTCCTGGTGACTCGTACCGGATGTGCGTTCGAGAGCGCGGCACCAAGACCTACCGGGCGCAACGGGCACCCGCTGTATTCTTGGAGCCAAACCTGGCACGCCCGGCGGTATGCTTCCCGCAGACCTTCGCCTACTACGTCTGGCGGGCTAGTCAGCCGGATGCGGAAGGTTGTGCCATCAGCTGCTACCTCTTCCGGCCTCTCCGCAGCGACCGCCGGTCCTTTAAGGAGGAGCCACTGAGCAGCTCTGCGCTGGGGGCGCGCATCCGGCGCCACCTTCGCGATGCCGAGCTCTACGAGGGCGAAACTAACCACAGCTTCCGCCGCGGGGCGCTCCAGGCGGCGGCTAAGCGGGGTCTAGAGCAGTCAGAGTTGAAGTCGCTGGGGCAGATCAAGAGCACGGCCGTGTTAGGGCGATACACCGATGAGCACAGGCACTTGGGGGCCCAGCAGCCATTGCAGCGGCGGCGCGTGGCGTGACAGCGGGTGGGATGTTCGCGGCTTGTGTCTGGGACACGGATGCGGTGGCGCGGGGTATACTCCACAGAGCATCTCCTGTGAACGGGTGTCTGTCAGTCTGGCGTAGCGATGCAGGCGTCCGCTGCTCGCTAGGTGTCAAGGGCCCCACGCCCAATCACACGGCTGTCTTGCCGCGAAACAGGGAGGGCGGGTGGGGGTTTTTGCGGAAGTAGCGTGCCACTGTGAGGCGCTTACTCTAATGCGCTTTAGAGAGAACGTGTAAAGTAATTTCGAGGGTTGCACCTGGGCTCGCCCTGAGTTATGCGATTTGCTCACACCGTACAGTGTCGTACCCCA
Organism: Eudorina sp. 2006-703-Eu-15; assembly: GCA_003117195.1. Classification (NCBI taxonomy): domain Eukaryota; kingdom Viridiplantae; phylum Chlorophyta; class Chlorophyceae; order Chlamydomonadales; family Volvocaceae; genus Eudorina; species Eudorina sp. 2006-703-Eu-15. The sequence continues at coordinate 9,145 of BDSI01000203.1, forward strand.
AGGCCGAGCATTTCAGTCTCATTCAATAATATTTCGCCGTATTACTTCAAAATTCCTCACTCATGCTTCATTTTGTTGTGCCAGCAAATGACACTAGGCGAGCCAGCTGACTGAATGCTCCCGACTTGTGGCTATTTGAGGCAGGGACAGTTCATTCCCGACGCGCAACGGTCGTTCACGGAGCTTTTGCAGGGTGTCACGCAGCTCGCATTACTATGTAACATTTCAACTAACGTACAAACATAATGGAGAGACAGCGATGCCATTGCCGGTGTTGCACTAGTGCAACCGCATCACTGAGTGTGTGGCATCACGACCTCTTGGCGCAATAGTCATTGGGAGGAATTCCGCCTGGCCATGTCCATGCGTCCACCTTCTTCGCCTCCATCGCCCCCGGCCCCCACACCGCCTCCGAACTACGTTGACCGGCAATACCTGGTATCCGACGATCAAGTTTTAGTCTCGTAAGACAAAGCGCAAGATAAAGCGCGAGTGAATGCAAAGCAGTTCAAGATGGGCCCCGTTTCGAGTCCTCTGTTACGAACGGCCCTGCGTCTTGAACCCGCAGGGTCTGGGTGAATGCGCTATGGGGCGGCTTATGCATCCTGGGTTTCATCATTTTGCGCGGCTGGGTAAAAGGCCCGGGTGGCGTCTATCAGCGCCGTCAGGTAGGGGCTCCCTGCACCATGGAATTCCAATGCTCAGTGAGGGTTTCAGGGCCTTCGCTCAGCCCCTCAACACTCCCTGCGGCTTCTCAGCATGACGATACTCTCGCCACCAAACGACAGCTGGCCCGCGCCAACAGAGCGCAGCGCAGTGCCTGCGCCTCATCTAAGTTTGGCAAGTCCAGAAGCCCTCCCCTTTCCCTGCACCACACACATTCGCTCCCATCGGCGGCCTCGCTGACTACCAGCGATTCGCCCGCGGGTGGGGCTGATCCGATCCGATCCGCGCCGTGCCGCGCCCTCCCGCACGCACACGCACGCACGGAATTGTGGGGCGTGCCTGGAATGGCCCGCGGGTCGCGCAGCTGGCAGACGCTGCCTCGGAAGCTTAAACCACCCTACTTGGCGGCAAAAGCATTAGGTGCATGGCAGATAATCCGCTCAAAATGTGGGGAATGTAGGCTTGGCTTCCATTTCACGTCGTCGTCCACTGACACCGTTCGGTTTCGCCCCCACACCCCGCCCTCTCCTTCCCTGTGCCGCTGCCCTATACCACCCTCGTGCTCGCGCACGCGCCCCCTCACGGTGGCCACCACTACAACGACTTCAACTGCTGCAATGGCTGGCTTGGACGGCACAGGAGCTCCAGGACCTGTTCATGCGGCCTCCCCGCCTCATCCTGGGGACCCTCCGCCAGGCGTGGTGAGTGGGGATGGGGATGGGAATGGGGGAACCGCTGTGAGCGGCCCATCTGCCGGTTGGCTGGGGTGCATGAGGGAGGAGGCGGCGGGGATGGAACGGCTGGTGGCGAGACAAGCTCAGTGTCTGTTTGTGAGGTTGTGTGTAGGGAAGCGAGAGGAAAGCCGCCCGACCCAAATCGGGCGATACGCTTGGTGGTGTGGTTGTGTGAGTCTGTCTGAGGGGAGGGAGGGGGGCAGATGGCAGGAGTGCGGTGGCCCGTGGCGGTGGGCCAGCGCAAAGCGGCGCTGCGGCCCGTCTGCGGACTGCCTCCCCGGGCGCTGCCCTGTCCTCAACGCCCCGGGGTCCCTCCCGCCGGGGTTCCCTCCCGGGAGTCCGGACTCCATGGTCCCCATACTTCAGGATCTCTCCGTACGCCATGGTCTCCGTACCGTACTCCAGGGAAGGGAGGGCGCGCTCACCTGCCCAGGGACACAGCCGCGTTGCCGCTCGGAGCCGGTCTGGTCCGCGTGCCGCTGTCGTGCCCACGGCGTAAGCGCCACGCGCCGCCGCGTCACGGCCCGGTCCCGCGGCCACTGCCACGCGGCCCCTTCGCGCCCCGCTGCCTTTCCGTTTACCCTCGTCGCGGCCGAGCGCGTCGCGGCCGAGTTCATTTGGGTTCCTTAAGTCCGGGTTCATTTGTGTTGGTCCGGCTTGCATCCTGACCCTAAACCCTATTCGCTCGCGCCCGGCGCAGGAACTGGGTGATGCCCATGCTGGCCGTGTCGGACGCGGACATCGTGTGCTGCAGCGGCTTCGATGCGCTGGTGCTGACCCGCGTGCTCCTGATCGGGCTGCAGATGTTCACGTTGATGACCTTCCTCGGCATCGTCGTGCGTGAGTTACAAATTAAATCCTTTGAGTTACAAATTAAATCCTTTGAGTTACAAATTAAGTCCTTTGAGTAACACTTTGAGTTACAAATTAAATCCTTTGGCCATCCTCTGGTGGAGGAGGGAAGGTTCAGCCTTCGCTCCTCTTGTACGTGTGCGGATGTGCGTAGGAGAGAAACTGAGCCGTACTACGGACGTGTGTTTAGAATTGCAACCCGCCCGCCCGCCCGATCCCGGACGTGTGTGTGTGTGCATGTGCGTGTCTCTCTTCCGACGGCACCTCCCCGCGCCGCACCCCTGCACCCGCGCCGCACCCATCGCAGTCATCCCCGTGTACTACACCCACGGCGGCGTGGAGGAGTCCTCCGCGAGTCTGGGCGTCATGGCCCGCATCACCGTGGCCAACATCCCCATCGGCAGCCGCGCCATGGTGCTGCCCTTCTGCATGACCTACGTGTTCGTGCTGTGAGTGCTGCGGATTGGGGCGGCCCGTCGGCGGGGTGGGGGTGGAGACCGGGGTAGGAGATGAAGACGGCCCTGACACACCCGCGTTCGCGGGAGTTGGGGTTGCGGGGCGGTGGCCGGTGGTGTGCGGGGCGGCGGTGCCGTATCGCAGCGACGGGGGGAGGTGCGGGCGGTCGGCGGTGTCGGCCCGCGGGCACGCGGGAGGGCGTCGGTCGGGGTACGGCGTAGCATACTGCGTGTAGCTCACGGGTCGCGGCAGGCAGGGGGGCCAGGCAGGCAGGCAGGCAGGGGGCAAAGCAGGCGCCTCCGGGGGCCTGGTGTGGCTTGGGTCGATCGATCACGTGGGGTTCTGATGGGTTGGTGATATTGGTTGGTTGGTCGGTCGATGTTGACGAGCCGGATGTGTTTTGTACGACAGGTACGGCTGCTGGGTGCTTTTGATCAACTGCAAGTGCTACGCTCAGCTGCGGATGGCGTACTTCTCGTGCCTTGATGCGCTGCCGGCGTCGCTGCAGCCGGAGCTCACGGACGATGGCGAGCGCCGGCAGTACCCCCGGCCACCGCCGCCGCAGCCGGAGGCGGATCGCGCCGCCGCCAACGTCACTGCTGCCGCCGTGGACACCGCCAACCCGGCCCCGGCCGCAGCAGCACCAGCTGCTGGTGCTACGGCAGCTGCTGCTGGTTCCGGAGCGGCCGCGGGGGAGTCGTCGGCGACGGGTGGCAGCGGTGGCGCGGGGCGCAACGGCTGGGTCAGGGCCCCTGGCGAGATGTCCTTGGAGATGTCGTACATGCCAGGCGGGGGCCCGCCGTCATCGGTCGTCCCCCGGCCCCTGGCGGAGGGCGTGGAAGGGGTGGCGGAGCAGGGCGTCGTCGAAGGGACGGCGGGCGGCGGCTCGACGTCGGCCGCGGCGCCGCCCATGGCGATGCGTACGACAGTACGGCAAACGGTGTCGCGCCCTATGCCCGTGTCGTCGATCCTGCTGGGGTTGCACCCCGAGGACGCCCCCGTCATGTCGGTCAGGAGTACGTGGTGAGTACCGTACAGTGGGTGGCGCCGTACATGTACGGCAAACTCGTCGAGCTGCGAGGCCCTTCCCCGATCCCAGCCCTGGGGTGGGAGTATGCGACGCCGGCTGTGTATGTGTACGTGAATTTACCCTATCGCCGTCCCACTGATATGGAAAGGTGGGGGAAGGAATTGTAAACCCTCAGGCGACCCCGGCACGCAGTGCCTGCACCTTCGCCTCCCGGCCGCATCGCAGCTTCGCAACGTGGAAGCCCTGTGGGTGGTCCCGGGCCCGGTACCCACGTGCTGCCTGGGCTGCTTTCACTCGCGAGTACTCACCATGCCGCACGTTTAAAATCTCTACCAATGTCCCGTATTTCCCCCCACCGCGCGCTCGGGGCACACAGGCTCAACATGGCCAACTTCTTCAACCCCACGCTTCGGATGATGCTGGACTACCTGGACTGGCAGAACCCGCTGCAGCGCACCGCCGCGCGCTTCGGCGTGCGGGACCTGCGCCTGCCCACGCTGACGTCCGACCAGGCGCCGTCGTACGCGCGGCTGTACGGCGAGGACGAGCCCCTGCTGGCGTACGACGAGATCATTGCGCGGGACCTGCGCTCGGACGCGCCCTTTGAGTCGGTTGCGCCGTCGGAGCTGCCCGGGTACGGCGGGGGAAACGGCGCTGCGCCGGAGGGCAGCCGCGGCGGCGGCGGCATCGCGTCGGTGCCGGGAGCAGATCTCGCGCCGAAGGTCAAAGCTGGGCGATCGGGCGCCGGCGGCGTTGCGGATGTCGTACTGCCGTACTGGCGGCCGCTTAAGGCGCTGCAGATGATGCGTCACCAGGATGCGTCTCCTTCGGCGACGGCCGAGTCGTACTGCATCGACGTCATACGTGGCGGCGGCGGCGGAAGCGGCGGCGCGACACCGGCGCTCGCGGACGCGTCAGCGGGGAATCCGTTGGTTCGATCTTCGAGCTCCGCTGCCCGGTGGCGGAAGGGAGGGACGTCGGGAACGCTTGCCGTTGCTTCATGGGATGCAGCCAACGGCGCCGGCGCGGTCGGCGGCAGCGGCGGCGGCGGTGGTGGTGCAGCGGGGGGCATCAGCGCCACAACGGGCGCCACGCCGCCCGCAACCGTCGCCACCGCCGCCGCCAAGCCGCCCGCCGAGATGTTGCTGCATTACGGCCTCCGCCATTGCGGGTCTCCCCGACAGGACACCGCCGCCGCCGCCGTGGCGGCGACCGTTGGCTTGTCTCCCGCGGCGGCGGTCGCAGCGTCATCGTACGGCATGACCGACCCGCGACAACCGCTACTGCCGGGCAAACGCAACGTCCGGCTGCTCCAGCTGCTACAGGTGCCCGTGCGCGAGAACGCGCCAGACACCGCCGCGCCGTCAGCGCCCGCCCGCGCTGGCGGCGGCGGCGCCGCCGCCGCCGCCGCCACGCCGGGCACCCACAGCGGCCGCCGCCACGCCGCCTTGCGCTGCACGACGCTCTGCAGGTCTGGCGCCAGCGACTCCGTCGCCGCCGCCGCGGCGGCGGCGGACGAGGACGAGGACCCCGTTCGCATCATCAACGCCAGCCACTACGCGGTCGTGATCAAGCGGGTGCACAGGAAGACGGGCCCCGGCATCATTGACCGCTGGGCCGCCACCACCTACGTCGCCGTCAACAGCGTCCGCGGTTTCGCGCAGTGGGCCACGCGCAGCGGCAAGGGCGCCGCTGCCGCCAAGCTCACCCATCTGGCCCAGAAGGGCCTTGCGGGGAAGGACCCCGCCGCTGACACGTCGCGCGCGCCGCTGGCGGCAGCGAGGGGCTCGGCGGCGGCTGCGCGGGACGGCGTCGCCGGCGGCGGCCGCGAAGAGCGCGACGTGGTGGCGCAAGCGGTGGCCGTGGCGGCGGCGGCGGCCGCGGCGGCGCAGCCGCTGCGCGGCCGGGCCAAGGTACGGCACGAGGTGGGGCGGTTCTACGAGATGTTCCAGCCGGCTTCGGAGCGCGTGTACGACCCCTTGTCGGAGGTGACGGGGGCGGATACACGAGGGAAGAAGCGGGGACGAAAGGCCGCGGCGGAGCGGCCGCCGGCTGTCAACGGCGGCGGCGCCGCCGCGCCGCCGGCAGAGCCGCTGCCTGCGGCGGGCGGCGCCGTGGCCGCCGTGGCGGCGGCGGTAACGGCGACGGGAGAGGCGGAGGAGGAGAAGGCCAGGTCCGACGCATTGGAGGATCCGAACGGCGCCGCCGTCGCTGCCGTACTGCGTGAGCTCTTCCCCAAGTCCTTCCAGGGCCTTATCCCCGTCACCAACCACAACCAAGTCGATAAACTCATCTACAAATGGGACGCCAAGATGATGGCGCTGGGCACTGTCGTACGGAGTCTGGAGCGCCTGGTCTCCCGGCAGGCCTTACACCACGCCCAACCCAAGTCACACGTGGATGTGGAGGAGGGCAAAGGCAGCGGTGGCGGCGCGACGGCGGCGGCGGCGGGGCCGGCCGCCGCCGCCAAGGCTGACACCCGGCGGTCGTGGTGGGTTTGGAGCTGGAGGTGGTGTCGTGGAGACGGCGCCGCCGGGGCGGCGGCCAGGGCGGAGAAGCTGCGCGAACGTGCGGCCCGGCTGCGGGCGGACATCCGGCGGCTGGAGGCGCAGATCCTGGAGGGCCGCGACAGGGCGCTGCGGACGCCGCTGGGGACGGCGTACTTTGCGCTGTTCAGCAATTCGCAGGCACGTTGAAGTAACAGTCGTAGTGGTACGATGTTGTACAAGTACGGTGTTGTACGGCATTGTGCGTTGCCTGGGGGGTGAGGGCGGGGTTGAGGCCGCGATGTTGCATTTGCGTCTTCCTCCGCCGTCCCCAACCGCGGGCAGGGTGTGTCTGGGCCGTTTCATTTTTAGCCCCACGTCCCCGCGTCTCTCCTGCCGCCCTCCACACGCATGCGCACCCGGATCTCCTCACCTGCCCCTGCCCTCCTCACCCGCACCCACCCCCGCCCCTGCCCTCCTCACCCGCACCCACACCCGCCCCCCCCCCCCCCCCCCCCCCCCCCCCCCCCCCCCCCCCCCCCCCCCCCCCCCCCCCCCCACCCGCACCCGCCCCTGCCCTCCTCCAACCCCACCCGCACCCGCCCCTGCCCTCCTCCAACCCCACCCGCACCCGCCCCTGCCCTCCTCCAACCCCACCCGCACCCGCCCCTGCCCTCCTCCAACCCCACCCGCACCCGCCCCTGCCCTCCTCCAACCCCACCCGCACCCGCCCCCCCCCCCCCCCCCCCCCCCCCCCTGCCCTCCTCCAACCCCACCCGCACCCGCCCCTGCCCTCCTCCAACCCCACCCGCACCCGCCCCTGCCCTCCTCCAACCCCACCCGCACCCGCCCCTGCCCTCCTCCAACCCCACCCGCACCCGCCCCTGCCCTCCTCCAACCCCACCCGCACCCGCCCCTGCCCTCCTCCAACCCCACCCGCACCCGCCCCTGCCCTCCTCCAACCCCACCCGCACCCGCCCCTGCCCTCCTCCAACCCCACCCGCACCCGCCCCTGCCCTCCTCCAACCCACCCGCACCCGCCCCTGCCCTCCTCCAACCCCACCCGCACCCCCCCCCCCCCCCCCCCCCCCCCCCCCCCCCCCCCCCCCCCCCCCCCCCCCCCCCCCCCCCCCCCACCCGCCCCTGCCCTCCTCCAACCCCACCCGCACCCGCCCCTGCCCTCCTCCAACCCCACCCGCACCCGCCCCTGCCCTCCTCCAACCCCACCCGCACCCGCCCCTGCCCTCCTCCAACCCCACCCGCACCCGCCCCTGCCCTCCTCCAACCCCACCCGCACCCGCCCCTGCCCTCCTCCAACCCCACCCGCACCCGCCCCTGCCCTCCTCCAACCCCACCCGCACCCGCCCCTGCCCTCCTCCAACCCCACCCGCACCCGCCCCTGCCCTCCTCCAACCCCAAACGCACCCACCCCTGCCCTCCTCCAACCCCAAACGCACCCACCAGGACGCCCAGATGTTGGCGCAGTGCCAGCGGGTGGTGCCGCCCCAGGGCCCCGGCTGCCTGGTGTCGTTCGATGCGGTGCCGGCGCCCGCCCCCGAGGACGTGAGCTGGCCCGCTCTGTGGAGCACGTCCTCGCTGCAGCAGCTGCTGCGCCGCATCGCCATCGTGCTGCCCATGGCCATCATCTTCCTGATCCCCATCGGCCCGCTGCAGGGTACGTACGGCATGTGTACGACAGCACCGTGTCGTACACACTGCGCCGGCCGTGCGCTCGTGTGTGACAGGCGGGTGTGTGGGGGGCGACCGGGGGGGGTGGGGATGTCGGGGGGGCGGCGGAGATAGGCTGATGCAGCTGGCTTGGTCTGATCACGCGGCAATGCCGTACACAACGGCCGTACACCCCGACCTTCTGACCTCGTTGGCGGCCTATTCCTTTTCCACCATACCCCGCAACCCTCGTCGGCCCCCACCCAGGGCCCCCGCCATCCCCACGGCCCCACCGAAGGCTTACTCCAGCAGCCAGCGCAGCCACCCTATCCCCCAACCAGTCATCTCGCCTAACCCGCCACCCACACAACCCACATGACGTGTCTCTCCTCTCCATCCCCAAACCCGCACCCCACGAACCCGCGCCCTGCCCCATCCCACCCCACCCGACCCCACGCCCTCGCTGCGGCCAGGCGCGCTCTCCAACCTGGACGTGTCGCTGTGCGGCGGCCCCACCAACGTGGAAGGCATCCGGGTGGACAACAAGCTGTACCTGGAGTGGTTCTGCGAGCCCAAGGTAGGAGGCGGCTCCAAGGGTGTAAAAGAGAACTGAGGGCGTGTGTGTGGGGCGGGGGGGGGAGGGGCGGTGAAGAGCAGGCGGAGGGGCGGAGGGGAGTCGGAAGGCCTAGGGAAGGGAGATCAACACTGTGACTGGCTCCGGAACCGTCCTCCGGATCCGTGTCCGCCTCCAAGAACCGCAGGTCCCCCGGCGGGTGCGCCCCCGGCCCGGCACGGCAAAAGCCCGGACGATCTTCCCCCGGGCCCCTCCTGGCTGCCAGGCCCCCCGGCCCCGGCCCCGGCCCCGGCCCCTCAGACCCGCACCCGGCCACTGCCGCCCGCCTCTGAGCCCTCCCCCTATCGCCTCCGATCAGCACGCACTTTTCCCCGACTACCTTTCCTCACCACCTAAACCCTGCCACCTTTCCCTATCAAGTTGCAACCTTTCCCCTACCACCTCTCCTTTGCAACCTTTCCCGTATCACCCCTCCCTTACCCGTATTTTAGTTACACCCTCACCCCCCTGGCCTCTTTCCCTTCCCACGTCACACCCGGACCATTCATCCGGCAGCCCAGTGCGCAGCATCCAGCGCCTTGGCCTCTCGCTGCGGCCCCTCTCCGTCCCCCTGGCCCCCTGGCCCCCTGGCCCCCCTCCTCCGTCCAATTTCCTATACCCCTCCTCCGTATGAACATGTCTACATATACCTCCTGTACCCCTCCCCCCCTCCCTTACACCCCCCCCCCTCCGGGGGAGTTTGAAAATGTCGACCAATGTCCTGTACCCCCTCCCCCCGCGGCCCCCCGGCCCCCCGCCCCCCCCCACACACACACACAGAACCTGGGCATTAAGCTGTGGAAGAGCCTTCTGACGGGCGTGCTGCCCTCAATCGTGGGGCTTGTGTGGACGGCGGTGTGTATGCCGCAGCTGCTGTACCTGTGCAGCAGCATCTCCCGCGGGTAAGCTGGGTGGGTTGGGTGTTAAATTCCATAAAGGATTGGGTGGGTGGGTGTGCAGTGTTGTGAGAGAGAGTGTGTGTATGTAGGCGGTGTTAAGGGGCGGGCGAGCCGGGCGGAGCAAGCAGGGGGTGGTAGGGCAGGGGGTGGAGACGTGGGGAGCTCTTGTAACGCGGGAGCTGGGCGACCGGGCAGCGGACCGGGAGTGTGAAAAGGGCACGTCTGTAGTACGGACCGGATGGGGGTCGCCCTGCCCTCCACCTTGCCCTTGACCTCGACACTGTTGCGGGGCTGCGCTCCCTTCCAAGCAACCCTCCAGACCAACCGCGCTGTCGGAGGCGGTGCTGCGATGACTCACGGCGTCTGCCACGTTTTCACGGCAGCTCCACCCCAATGCCGGTCCCCTCACCCGACCTCCCTCGCCCCGCCTTGACACCTTCGACCGTATCGATCCGCGACCGGCCCGCGCGCGCCTTCCCGCCCGCTCTTCTTGTTCCGCGTGTCCACGTCGCGCTGCGACCTGCCCTCTGCGCGCCTTCCCTCCCGTGTCCGCCGCTGCAGGGAGCTGTCTCTGAGCGGGCAGGAACGGCAAATGCAGAGTGAGTCGCCCCTCCCCTAGTTTGACAGCGCAGTTTAACTGTGTCTACCAATTTCCTGTACCCCCATCTTGACTCGCCCCCGCCCCGCGGCCCCTCCCGGGGGGCCACGCGTGTGGGGGAGAGGGGAGGGGCGGAGACGGAACTGGGGGTATGCCCTCTCTTACCCGCGCCTGCCCTCCCCATCCCCTCCTTCACCCGCGCCTCCCCGCCCCGCCGCTCCCATACCACTCCGCCCTGCAGACTGGTTCTTTTGGTACTCGCTGATCAACACATTTCTGGGTGCCGTACTGGGAGGGGGATTCTTCTCCCAGCTGGGGACCTACCTCGCCAACCCCACCAGCATCCTGGACAAGATCGGGAGAGGTGGGGCGTGGGGGGGGAGGGGGTTGACCCTTCGGCTCGGTGATGGAGGAGGCGGGGATGGCCCTCAGAGATCCCGTGGAGGAGTATCATTGAGCCAATCAAGGAACACACCCGAGAGCCAGTTCAAAGCTCTCCCGCCCGTCGCTCCCCCATCGCGCTCCATCCCCTCCCTAATAACCTCCCTTTTGTCAATAGAGACAGCCGGAAGTCACCCGAATGGAGAGCAGTGGTCCGGTTGGTCGACGTGGCCCTAACTTCCCGCCACCATGCCACAGCCACCCCCGCGCAATCTACGGCACTGTACTGCTTCTTTTTCCAGTCGAACCGTCGCCCTGGCAGCAGCGCAGTTTGAAAATGTCTACCACCAATTGCCTACGGCATACCCTCCCCTGCCGCTTCCATCCCTCTCCCCCTCTTCCGCCCCCAACGCGCAGCCCTGCCCAACTCCGCCAACTTCTTCATCCAGTTCTGCATCGCCCGCGCGCTCTTCACCAACTTCGTGAGGCTCATCTGGCCCCACGCCGGCGCCATGCTGACCGCCATCTTCCGGTCGCTGCTGCGCTGCGGCGTGCCCCGCTCGCTGCACGCCGCGGCCCTGGCGCACATGCCGCCCTCCAGCCGCTTCGCGGGGTACTACAACGCCATCCTGCAGGTACGGCACATGGTGGCACGGCACATGCGAGTGTGTTGCTTGAGCACATGCGTGTGTGCCTGTCTGTGTGTCTGTGTATGAGCGGACTGAGTGTCTGTGTGTGTAGGAGACTGAGTCGCGAGATGAGTGTCTGTGTGTGGGTTGGGGGCTTCTTGTTAAACACACACACAAAGTGTAAATCGCAGGTCATTTCCCTGCTTTCGCGCGTGATCCTTCCCTTGGCTGACCTTGATCATTATGTTGATTGCATGGTTTACTTGTCGGTGGCGGCGACGCTGGTCCAATCCCATATTCCAATGCCCAAATCCAATCCCCAAATCCAAATCTCCAAATCCAAATCCCCACCTCCCAAAACTACCTACCTCAGGTGTTTATGTTCGGCTGCGCGTTCGCCGTCGTCGCCCCCATCATCCTGCCCTGTTGCTGGCTCTTCTTCCTCACAGCCTTCTTCGTGTACCGCTACTCCCTGCTGTACGTGTACGAACGAAACTACGAGTCGGGTAAGAAGTACGGGAGTACGGCAGTACGACATTATGCCATCGGCGTGGTTGTTCCGCGGGCGGGTGTCCAGGCCCCTGGTATCCCCCTGCCGGGTGCTACCGCGCGCGCTGACGTGGGCGTTTATTTTTGCCACCACCGCCCCACCAACCACAGCCGCCGCCGCCCGCCGCCGCCGACACCGCCATCGCCACCGCCGCCACCGCACCCCTCCCCCCCCCGTTCGCTTACGCACCCGCACCCCGCACCCCTCCCTCCGCGCAGGCGGCCGCATGTGGCCGGTGTTGTTTGACCAGATCATGGGCTTCCTGATCGTCATGGAGATCTTCACCGGCGCCATTTTCGTCGTCAACAGGGCCTGGCTGCTGGCGGGAATCAACTGGGTCACCATCACCCCGCCGCTGCTGGTGGGGCCGGAGACCGTAGAGGGGACAAGGGCAGGGGGACCAGGGGGACAGGGACAGGAACAGGAAGGAAATCCCGGTGGGTTGGCGGTGGCGGTGGCGGTGCGGCTTCCTTTTGAGCACCACGGCCCCGTGCCGCCCGATCCGACTGCCAACTGCCAACTCGCCAAGCAATGAAATTCCTGACCCCTCGCGCGCAGATATTTTGGCGGTACTGCTCGCGTAACTACCTGGAGCCGATGCACTTCCCGCCGCTGTCGGTGGTGGCTACCGAGCCGCGGGGCGTGAGGCTCAGTCCGCTGACCTACCTGCCCCCAGCGCTCCGGTGGGGAGGCCTCCCGAGGGGGAAGTAGAGGGGGTCAAGGGGGTAAGAGGGAGGTAAAGGGGTTATAGGGGAGGTAAAGGAAAGATAACGGTGTTTGTATAAGTGTCGGTTCAGGGGAACTGAGCCGCGAGAACGAGGGCTCCGTGTGTGTGTGTGTGTATGTCGACATGTATGTGCGTGCCTAACTGCCTATGAGCGTGGAGCAAGCGGCCACGTAACGGCGGTCTCGTGTCTGTGTTACCTGTCACTCTGAGCGATCGAACCCGGCCACACCAACTCATGAAGTCTGTGTCCGTGTTTGTGTGTCGGTGCGGTGCCTGCCGCGCGCTGCTGCAGGCCGGGGGCGTTCGGCTGGTACCCGGAGCAAGGAAAGGTGCGCCACGGCTCCCCCCACCGGCGCCACTTCCGGGCTGCAGCGCGCACGGCGCGGCGTGCGGCACGTGGTGCGTGCGTTTGCTGTTTGGAGAGAAACCCGCCCAGGCCCCAGGGTGGTGTGTGCGTGTGTTCAGCGAGAAACCCACCCGGAGCGCCCAGGCCCCAGGGTGGTGTGTGCGTGTGTGTGTTAAATAATGAGAAGCCCACCCATAACCGCCCAGGCCCGGATACTTACCAAAACCTGCGATTTACTTACCATTGGCAACACAACAGGACAGATATCGCACGTCGCGCACTCCTGCCTTTCCTGTGAATGAACATACGGGGAAGCCATCCGCCTCCTGCGGGGTCGGATGCCCTCCAGACGAGTGCTGGCAGCTGGGACCCGTTCGGCCCCCAACGGCCTGGCCCCACTGCGGCGTGGCGGACTGTGCGGGATCCTGCGCCCCCCTTTCCCGCTGTGGAACCGGGCTCGGTCCCCTCCTGCCGCAATCCCCTGCCACCCATATTCCTTTTCCCGTACTGTACTGTATACCGAGACAACTCGCACTTCTTCCCTGTACGGCCACTCACCCAACCACCCTCTTGGCCTGGGCAGGTCTGGGAAAAATACGGCATACCGAAGCACTGGTGAGCGGCGGCGCGAGGAGCCTGACTGCGCCGCTGGCCGGCGGCCAGGGCCCTGCACGGGTCCGCCACATCGGTGGCACTGCTGCGCCCGGTGCTGCAGCCGCGACTGGGCGTACGGCGGTCGGTACGGCAGGTGGCAGCGCGGAGGGTGTCGCCGCGGGCACGGGCGGAGTCGGAGGGTGGTGCGGTCCGGCGCCAGCGGAGGCGGCGGAGGCGCCGCCGCCACCCTCAGCCCCTTCTCCTCGCGGCGGCGAAGAGGGCCGTCACGTCATTCGCCGGCCCAGCAGGATTGCCGGCCGGCGCGCGAAGTCCGCACTGCACCCCTGACCTCCTGATCGCGCCTGTGTTTCGTTGTTTGCTCCACGGGCCGACTGGCTCAGGGACGCGTGCCGTTTCGGGGCGCTTGCCGTTTCGGGGCCGTCTGCGCTCTTTGGCCGTCCGTGATCGCTTGAACTGCTTTTATAATTATACACACACTCATTCACACACACACATACATACACATCTCGTGGCTCGGTTTCGTATACACACACACATCGTCGTTCGCCTGCATCGCCTTCGTATACACGCATACATACACACATACACACACATATCTTCACCTGGGCGGTTATGGGTGGGCTTCTTAATAAACACACATACACACATTCACCCATGTTGCCGTTCATATTTTGTGGCGCATCTATCGCATATCTCGCGACGCTAACACGCGCGCGCTCATCGTTTGCCGTACACTGCGTGTTCGCGAGCAAGCTCAGCTCAGCTCAGCCCATCTCGGTGTCGCCCCCGGACCCCACGGCTTGCGAGGCCGTCAGCGCGTTTGATTGATCGTTCCCCGGCGTTTGGTTCCGAGGCCGTCAGCGCGGTCCATCGGTCCCTAGCCGTGCGCCCGTGGACCCGAGGTCTGGCCGGTGATGCGAGTTGCCGGCGTTGCGGTGGTTGCCATGTGAGGGCGCAAGGGTTGCATGACCCCTCTCCTGGCCGCCACCCGGGCGGGGTCAACGAGCCCGGTGATGGAGTTCTGCGGCTCCCTCACCCGTTCGGCCCAGCGTAGCGTAGCGCCGCCTCAGATGCGGCGGCAGCAGCCCGGCACATGCTGGCCGGGGTGGTGCTGTTTTGTGTGTGTTTAGAATTGCAACCCGCCCGCCCGCCCGATCCCAGGTGTGTGTGTGTGTGTGTGTGTGTGTGTGTGTGTGTGTGTGTGTGTGTGTGTGTGTGTGTGTGTGTGTGTGTGTGTGTGTGTGTGTGTGTGTGTGTGTGTGTGTGAAAGAAAACTGAGGTGCTGCTGTGTGTGTATATGTTATTAGGCGGGCAGGGCGGGAGTGCGTGCTACGCGAGGGGGGGGCAGTGCCCAACGGTTGCCCGTGTGTGTGTGTGTGTGTGTGTGTGTTGAGAGAAGAGACCCGCCTGTTGTGTGTGTTTGAAGTTCTTCGATAACCAAGGCAGGAGTGGGTATCGTGTCAGGGGGCATAGCTCAGAGCCCAGGAATGCCCGAAACTTATACCCCTGCCCCTGCCCCAGCCGTGAATCAACATAAACTTATGCCCCTGCCCCAGCCGTGAATCAACGTAAGTAGGTAGGGCGCCGGAAGGGTGTGAGCCGGCCACAGAGCTGCGTCGGATGGCGCACGTGTCGGTGGGCTCCTCCAGGGCTGGGCTGGGGGCGGATGTCGTTGCGTTCGTTTGCCAGCCGGCGCGGGTCCGCTGTGCCACGGGTTACGCGATCACACACCACATTGCGGCGTATGCCTGCGTGCGTGATGGAGAAAGGCCACCGGAGCGATTGCTACCGATTGTTACCGAGGGAGCCAAGTGAAGGATAAGGGGTAGCGCGGCCCGGGCTAGGAAGTGCGGGATGGGAGCCTGGCACGTGCTGTTAGAAAGAGAATGGTGTTGCCTGTTAGTCGGAGTCTGTCGAAGCGAAACGTGTGAAGCAAGATGCGCGATGCGGGCTTCTGCGCCGGACCGTGTGATGGGCCACCCTCATCGTGAGCGACTCTGTTTGGGGGATTGGGGCCATGTCAATCATTGCATTGATCACTGGTTCTTCTTCGCGTGCGCACGTTATGGCATTTTGGTAAGGACCAGTACTCGAGCGGTGTAGCGGTGCCGGTAGCGGTGCCGGTAGCAGTGTAGCGGCGCCGGTAGCGGAATAGCGGTGCCGGTTTGACTGCGAGAAATGCCTTGCCGGGACTATGCCAATAGTAGTCGGATAGGCGGGCTGCGTGGCACACGCGTTGCGCGTCCTGGCATCTTGCTCTCCTGGGAGAAGTGCCTGACAGGGTTGGAGGAGTTGCGCGGGCGTTGCGGGGCAGAGTGGAGGGAACAGGTGGCGGAGGCCGAGTTGCGGCAGGTGGCGTTGTGCGATCTGCGGATCCCAGCGCGGTGCGGTGGTCTTAACGCGCTTTGCCCGGGGGTTGACGGTATGTGGTTGTGAGCACGGCGTTCCGCAGGAATATTGCAGTCGCAACAGCGGTGTTGCTGTTGACGCTTACCAGGGGTTGCTGAGGCAACGCGGTCAACGCTTCTTTATTGTGTACGCGTGTTCGCACTCGCGACCTCGTCGTTGCCACCTTCGGGCTATTAGGGGAGTGGAGTCCACAGCTGCAGCGCCCCACGCCTTACCTTGCCCGCGGTGCCACCGCTCCCCCAAAAGAGTGTCAAGAGGGTGACACGACCAATCAGCATTTTAGCAAAACTCTAGGGTCTCCATGAAACGAGGCCGGCGAAGGAATCCGAGGAAGATCCTGCCCAGGCGACCTTCGCCTCGCCGGGATTGTCAGACGGAGTGGAAGGAGTGCGCGAAGGTGCTCGACAGCCCGGATAGAACAGGGCGGGCCGACTCGCATGAAGCTGCCGTTGGTTGCATTTAACATTAGGTGAGGGGTTTCACAGCGGCTGAGGGAGGTGTGCACGGGGGCAGCACACGTGCAACTCATCGACATTGCCCGCGTCGAGGGCACGTTGATGAGCTGGCGAGGCGCCCAATTGTCAAGGCACTTGCATGCACGGGGGGTATTGGAGAGCGGCCAGCAATGTCTGTAAATTATTTGTGGTTTCTGTTGTGTAACTTCTTCGTGCGTAATGGAACTAGATTAGCCAAAACCAGTTGGCCCTAGTGTCACGTGCTGAATGAAATACATGACGCAACTATGATCTGCCCAGCCCATTCTCAACTTCAACTTCATGCTGTCTGTGTTGCCTTTGCTGGGCGATGATCGTTATCAAGCATTCACCTGCATATACCGGCGCTGTCGCTCTTCAGATGATTCTCTGAAGCAATCTTGTAATCATCTGAGCATGGCAACGATTACACAGAAGACAGAACCCGATTGTGCTTAGGTGCGGTACATCGTGACGTCGGTTGTTGTGTTCCGGCCGGTTTCAAAGCTTACGTAACCACGTAATACCCGTGCTGCCGTGCAGGAAGGAAATCTTGAATGTGGTAAATTCATACAAGCCTGCGCTACATAATTTGTTCCACATGTACTGTCAATAGTTAGCAGCCAACTAAACCCTAGCTCTTTATACCTTCCGACGAATTATCAGCCGAAGCTGGGACACGACGACCTCTGGCTCGACGCCATTCAACGACAATCCTGCAGTTTTTAATTTCAACAAATATTCAGCAGCTTACGCAGCTTGCAGCGCACTTGTTGTGGTCGCGGCGACTATCATCGCCTTCCGCCGCGTTCCCTGCAGGGCATGGCGTCGACATGCCTCCCATGGTTTCAAAAACGGCAACGATCGGATGAGTTCTGCACCGCGGGCCCAGTCGTATGCGCCACAGGGCCGTCGCAAGCGCACACTTCGCGGCGGGTGAAGACGACGACACGGAACTTGGGCACACCCCAGGACCAGGATATTCCCCTGACACCAAAGAATAGACTGAAAAATTCGAATTTGGTGAGTCTGAGGCTGGCATGACCATAACGGTGGCCGTCGACTAATCTTCCTGTTGTCCGAGCTGGACGAAACCGGAAAATCTGATTTTCGCGCCAAGGGAAGCTGTCGCTGCACTCCTTTCATAATAACTCAAACTACAATTCATCCGTGTCTATCGTCCACGCTTCATCGCAGACGGTCGGCGCGGCTGCGGGACACGGCGCCGCGAATGCGGTGCGCGATTCGCTGATCATGTCGACCACATCGGAGATGATCACCATCGTGACGCTCTCTGGCGATGACTGCATCTACCAAAATCCAGCTTCCGTGGCGTGGCTGGGGCGCGTGGCTGAGCGTTCTCCTCGTACGAGCTTCGGCCTGGCGAGCCAGGTTGGGCCTGCGATGGCCCCCGCCACGACCACCAAGTCGTTCCAGCTGTCCCTATCAGCAGTTGCTGCTGCTGCTGCTGCTGCTGCCGGCTCCTGCTCAGCCGACCACCGAGACGTCCTCTCTGAGATATTTTCCTGCGATCCGGAAAAGCTCCAGGCGATGCTGACGGAGCTGACGTGCGACACAAATCAGCTGAGCGAATGGAAGGGTGAGGTCGCACTTCCATGATCCCAAGACTGAACGTGCGCCTTGACGGACACCGAGACAGCATGAAACGCGTATGAGAAACCCAGCAAAACAGCGCGCGGTGCAGGTTCATTTGATGCTGCCGGAAAGGGTCTCAGAAAGCCTTCGAGTGACCCTGAGTGACTGTATAACGCTGAACATGAAAAATCGAGCCGCAAGGCCACCGACCTTCTCACCTACATATACTTCCACAGCCCACACACACTCTAGGGAATGTCCTGCTTGCTTAAGTAACACTCTAGGAATGAATGAATGAATGAATGAATGAATGAATGAATGAATGAATGAATGAATGAATGAATGAATGAATGAACGTTACAGCGGAATGTCAGGACGGCACCGGCGTAGGCGTCCTTCCTTGCGCGTGCGCGCGCGCGCTGACCAGGCGCGGCGTAAACTTCCGACCAGTCAAGTTGACGAATACCGTCGCTGACCCAGATGGCACCGATGGTGAATCAGTCCCCGTGGCGGCCCCAGGAACTCTGAGTGGAGTGCTCCCGTCGCCCTTCCCTCACTTGAGCCCCGCCGTCCCCTCTTTGATCCGCAGGCGTCGTCCGAATGGGCGTTCGACCGCACAACGCCGTCACCGCGGCCGCATGCCCATGGGACGGCCTGACACTCCCCGCAGCCGTCGGCTGCACCATCGCGCCGCGGACTACCGCGCCGCCGCCGCCGCCGCCGCCGCCGCTAACCACCATGCCTGAGGTCGGTGCCGCCGTCTCCCCCCGCAGCGCGGGCAGCCCCCTACCGAGCTCCTCCCACAACTGCCGGGGCAGCGGCTTGCGGTGCGGCGGTCGCGGCGGCCGGTGCACCGACGGAGTGACGAACGACCGCGACTCGTACCCGTACGACGACGTCAACGACGACGATGACGATGATGACCTGACGCCAGCTGCGCCGGCTGCCGCCGCAGTCGCGCCCTCGGCGCTGCCTTTTTTCTCCAGGTGCTTCGCCTCTCGGTCGGTGCCCGCATCCCTTCCGGAGGCCGCTGCCGCCGCCGCCGCCGCCGCCGCCGCCCCGCCGACCCAGATGGCGGGCGGGAGGTGCTGCAACACCGTGACAGGCTACGGCTGCGAGGGCCCGGCGTTCCGAGTGCTCGGCACCGCCCCGCGCAAGGACCTCCACCTGAATGCACGGCTGCATCTGGAGGAGAAGAACCTGAGCCTGCCGCACAGCGGCACAGCCACCGGTGCCGCCCGCCGCGTCGGGTTGCGGATGCATGCCGCCGCGGCGGCCGCCGTCGCCGGCAGCGGCGGCGGCGGCGGCGGCAGGACCGCCAGCGGCCGCACCGCCGCCAGCGCAAGCTGCTGCGACAGCGGCATCGGCGGTACGGGCACGTGTACAGCCACGGGCACGTGCTACAGCAACGGCGTGGCCAGCGGCTTCACGGGCTGTAGCAGTGGGGCTGGCAGCGGCGGGGGCTGCCGCGGCGGGCGGGAGGTGAACGACGATATGTGGCTCCCTATGCAGCGGTGTATTCTTCACTTGGACGGCGCCACGAGTGTGGGGCCCTCCTCGTGCGGCCCCCGGGTGGTTGAGGTCCCGATGATGATGGGGGGTGAGGCCGGGGCTGCGGCGGAGGGCAGCGGGGGCGAGGCGGACAGGGCGGCGGCGGACAGGAAGGCGGCGGAGCGGACGTCGATGGAGGAGCAGCGGCTGCGCCGCGACGTCGTCCGGCTGGGCACGTCGCCACAGCCGTCCAGCCGCCGGGGGGCAGCGTTCTGCGAGCCCCACCGCGCGGCCGTGCCCGCCGTGCACGTCAGTGACGCCGCTGCCGCCGGCGCAGAGAGCGCCACTGGCGGCGGCGGCGGCGGTGGCGGCGGCGGCGGCGGTGGCGGCGGCGATGGCGGCGACGATGGCGGCAGTCGGGCCGGCGTCGCGACGGCGCCGCCCGGTCTGGCCGGTGTGCCGTGCCGCTCGCTCCTTTCCCGCCGCCGCCGCCGCCACAGCTGCGACTCGCTGATGCGGCTGCCGTACGCGGCGCCGCTGTCGACCATACCCTCCTCCTCCCGCCTGTCGTGTCTGCCCTGGGGAGCCCCGTACGGCGACGTGAAGTACGGCACGACGAAGCGGCCCGTTGGCGCGCCGTACGGCGCCCCGCACGGCCCCCGGGTGCCGACGACCCTCGCCGCGGCGGCCGCCGCGGCAGAGCCAGCTGACGAGCAAGGACTGACGTTTGGCCGGCGGTACGACGAGGCTATGCCCTCCAGCCTCTCGGCTCGAGCCGCAGGCCTGTGGGTCACGATCAGCGAGGGGTCGGCGTATCAAGTCCACGACGAAGCGGCGGCGGCGGCGGCGGCGGCGGTGGGCGCCACGGCTCTCCCCGCCTGCGCCGGCGTCGTCGTCGGTCGCCTTGCCCCCGGCGACCAGTCGCTGACCTCCGCTGCCTCCGGACAGCCGGGCAGCTGGGGGGGTGCTGTGTCGGCTGGCAGCCGGGCTGGCAGCGGCCGCGCGCTCCAAAGCCTCCGGTCCTTCCTGGGCCGTGTGCTCCACCGCACCATCACCGATGACCGGGAGTCCGTGGAGGACAGTGGCAGCGGCGGCGGCGGCGGCGGCGGCGGCGGAGATGCCGCCGCCGCCGTCGCCGCCGCCGCCGCCGCCGTCACCAGGACGCCGGTCCATGACCCACGGGTCGGCGCATCGGCGACGATGAGTCGGTCGCGTCTGGGCACAGGCACCGGAATGGTGACGCCGCTGTCGGCGACCGGGGCGGCGGCCCCGCGGCTTTTGCAGACCGGCCACCTACATGGTACGGCCTGTACAGCAACCATCTGCGAGACGGAGCCGTGGGGATCCGGGCCGGGCGTGCTGCGACCCACCAGGTCTGAGGCATGGTCGTACAACACCATGCATCATGTGCATCAGATGCACGGCGCCGATCCAGCGGCGGCGCCGCCGCCAAGTGATGCGCGGGCGCAGACTCCGCCGCCTCCGCCACCTCCGAGCGTCAACAACACGAGCACCGCAATGGCACACCGTGTCTTCAATGCCCGAACTGGTGGTTGCGCCGAAACCAGCAGGGGCTCCGCCGCATGTACGACAACAGGCACCGCGAGGCCCTTTGCCTGCACGGCGCCAACAGGTGATGTGAGCAGGTCCTACAACTCAAGCTCCCTACGGTACGACTCGTCCGTACAGGTTGCGGTGGCGGCATCGGCGGCGTCGCCGCCGAAGTGCACCACGCGCGCGTGCCGACGCGTCGTGTCGTTGAACGAGCAGGCCTTCCGACAGCACAGCGCGACCCGCGCTTTGGAGCAAGGCGCCGG
Organism: Eudorina sp. 2006-703-Eu-15; assembly: GCA_003117195.1. Classification (NCBI taxonomy): domain Eukaryota; kingdom Viridiplantae; phylum Chlorophyta; class Chlorophyceae; order Chlamydomonadales; family Volvocaceae; genus Eudorina; species Eudorina sp. 2006-703-Eu-15. The sequence continues at coordinate 30,181 of BDSI01000203.1, forward strand.
CGGCGTCGGCGGCGTTGTCGGCCTGTTGCCGCGGACCGCGTCGTACCACGTCGGCGCCGCGCCGCCGCGGCGGGCGGCGGCATCAACGTCGGCCTCGCTGCCGATGGCGATGCCGCTGCACGCCGTGACGTTCGCGGGAAGCCTTCGTACGGCACCTCCGGCGGCGTTGTTCCTCGCGGAGGGGACCTCGTCCCTGAAGCGGGTCCCCAGTGTGCGCGTCAGGGCCGACGTCGCCGAACGGCCCCAGAGCGCCGCCAGCTGGGCCATGAGCGGCGGCGATGGCGGCGGCGATGGCGGCGGCGATGGCGGCGGCGGCGGTGGCAGCGCGTCGGAGGCGGCGGCCGCAGCGAGGCGGCTGCTCGTCGCGGCAGGTCAGGGGACCGCCTTGACGGCCGTGGCGGAGGAGCCGCAAGTGCCGCCCGGCGGGGGTGGCGGTGGCGGCGGTGGCGGTGGCGGCGGCGGCGGCGGAATCCGCCACCATCACCCAGGCAGCGCCGCTGCCGTCGCTTTGCGCCTCTCTGACTCGGGTTCGCCCTTCTCCTCAGGAGCAGCAGCCGCCGCCGCCGGCGCTCCGCGCCCGGGTTTCGGAGCGGGCACTGCTGCCGCGAGCCTGTCGGCGGTGCCGGAGGATTGCAACAGCCGCTGGACGGCGACGGCGACGACGACGACGGCTGCTGCAACTGCCACACTAATGGCGCCGCCACCTTCCCCCTTGACCACACTGTCTGAGATCCGTCAACCGACGGTTGCCACTGACCCATGGGTCCCTAGGCCTCGGTGTTTCGGCCTCGACGATGCCGGCGAGGGCGACGGCGAGGGCGACGGCGCGGAGCGCGCCGTCGGTGACGGTTACGGCGGTTGGGCACGGGCGATGCCGTCCCCCGCGGCGGCGGAGGCTGCGCGGGAGTGCTGGCACGAGGTGTGGGCGCGGCGGGTTATGGACCCCATTCTGGGTCAGGACGTCATCATCATCTCGCAGGTAGGGCAGGGCAGTGAAGACACAGGGGCAGGGGCACGGGCAGGGGCAAAGAAGGACGGGGCAGGGAAGGACGGGGCAGGGAAGGACGGGGCAGGGGCAGGGGCAGGGAAGGCAGGGGCAGGGGCAGGGGCAGGGGCAGGGGCAGGGGCAGGGGCAGGGGCAGGGGCAGGGGCAGGGGCAGGGAAGGAAGGGGCAGGGGCAGGGGCAGGGGCAGGGAAGGAAGGGGCAGGGGCAGGGGCAGGGGCAGGGAAGGAAGGGGCAGGGGCAGGGGCAGGGGCAGGGGCAGGGAGGGGCAGGGAAGGAAGGGGCAGGGAAGGAAGGGGCAGGGGCAGGGGCAGGGCAGCCCTATGCGCCGCGAGGGCCTCGTCGCCGTCATGAGGTGTCCAGTTTCTAGATCCACACACCGATATCCGGCATCCCCAATCACATAACTGCAAGCAAATCGCACTTATCCCGTCGCACCTCCCACCCCAGCCCACCCCACCCCACCCGACTCCACCCCACCCCACCCCACCCCACCCCTGCGATGTTGACGTGCACATCAACTCGACGCGATCATGACGTCATCCTGACGTCGTCACGCTGACGTCACAGCATGATGTCACGGCGCGGGTGCTGTCGGAGCGCCACCTGGCCCTGGTGATGGAGACGGAGCACCGCCTTCTGGAGCAGCTCTACCCCCGACACATCCTGGAGGGCATCGTGGAGGACTGGACAGTGCAGTGCTCGGTTGTCGGCCAGTCCCTATCACTGGGCTCAATCGGGCTCGCCAATGAAGCCCGTCCGTCCGCCAACGGCGCCGCGGCGGGGGCGATGCGCTCCGGCGGCGGCGGCGGCGGCGGCGGGGGCGGAGGCCCAGGGGTCGCGGCTGCCGCCGCCGTGGCGGCGGCGCCGACGGCGATGCCCCTGTCCTCGTCGCGATCGTGGCGGCCGGGTGTACGGAATCCGTACGCGCTGGCGACCTGGCATCCGCAGGTACGTACGGGGCAGTTGGGAGCACTCCCGCAGCCGCCAGTGCTGCGCAGTACCTGCCTGTCGTACTCTTTGTACGGCGCAGTTGTACAACTGGTTCCAGGCGCTGCGGGCGACCCGCTCGCTGGCGCACAGGCCCTCGGCGTGCCGTGTACCGCATGGGGCACGTACCTCGGTTGTCCTCTGTCGTCCCGCCAAAGCGTGTCCCCGAGGTTTCAAGAGGCGCCCTTCCTCCTTTCCCCCGCTATACCTCCTTCCCCCTCCTCCCCATTCCCCGCTCCCCCAATGCCCCGCTGGACCTGGCCCTCAACTGGTCGCAGGTGACGCTGCTGTTCGCGGATATTTGCGGTGGGTGACCGATGCCGGGACGCTGGTGGTGGTGGGGGGGGGTGTTCTTGGCGCGCGAGTTGAGACCCGTGGGACGGTCGGTACCGCGGTAGGGTATCCCTTTTGTGTGACGTGGGGGAATGGTGACGTGGCGCGCCATGTAAGAGGTGCCCGTTGCCGCGTCCGAAATCGCCCGGGAACGGGGACGGGTACGACGCGTTTACGGCAGCTGCCAAGTGTGGTGGGATCGCGACATAACATCCCATCCTCCGCCCATTTCCGGGCGGTTGATTGACGGTTGGTCCCCTCTCTGTCCCGCCCCTCCCCTCCAGTCTATCTCCGGCGGGGCCACTGGGTGGGTGAAAATCCATCGTACAATTGTACGACACTGCAAAGGCACACAGCAGCACCACACAACCACTGAACAAAAGTTGCGGGGTGAAACCACACCTGGTGGATTATCATTTATCAACCGAAGGATGACCGCAACCTGCGTGCCCCCTCGCGGCCTGCCCTCGCTCTTCAAGGCTTCACGCCGCTCTGTAAGGAGATGGAGCCGCGCGCCGTTATGCTCATGTTGAACGACCTGTTCAGCCGCTTTGACTCGCAGCTGGACAAGTGCGGCGTGTTCAAGGCAAGGGGGAGGGTGGGGTGGCTGGACGGGGCTGTGCTTGCCCCCTCCGGCGGGGCAGCCTCCCCCCGGGCACTTACTCTTCGTTTCACGCGCTATGTGGACACACATGTACCTGACTACCTGACTATTGTACCACTGTTTGTGTTTTCCGGGCTGGGCTGGGCAGGGGCCGTTGTGGGGCATATGAGGCATTTGCCTGGCTTGGCTGTGCTCCTCGCATGTCGCGCACCCGTGCCTCGCCGGCTCAAGAACATTCGCGCACGCGCACACACACGCACGCACGGGTGGACACGGGTCTGCTTTTTCGCGGCTCAGCTTTTCTCCTTGATAACACACGCACGCACGCACAGGCACGCGCGCACACAGTACCCTTGATAGGTTGAATTCCTTGTTCAAATTCTTCCGCGTTCTGGTTTCCCCGGGGGCCAACTGGCGGCCCCTGCCTCGCCTCCCCTCCCCTCCCTCATCCCCTGCCAGGTGGAGACCATCGGCGACTGCTACTTCGTGGCGGGCGGGCTGGTCGATACGGACGAGGACGGCATGACCACCGTCCGCTCCCGGAACAGCAGCGACCAGCGTGCCCACGTGCTGCGAGTGTTCAAGTTTGCGCAGGTACGGCACCTGTACGGCTCCTGTACGGCGCGTGTATGACTGGCTGGCTCGACCACCCACATTCACACAGTCGGGTTTGTCGCGACCCCCCCCCCCACACACACACACTCAGCTTTTCTCCTTGATAACACACACATACATACAAACATACATGCCTTGGGGGAGCACGGGGCTTTCATCGGGGGCAGCTGCCGCTTTGATTGGTTTGACACCGCGTTAACCCGGCCCGACTCTCGACCCGCCGGCCCCGTGACCCCGACCCCGACCCCGACCCGCACCCCGACCCCGACCCCGACCCCGCACCCCGACGGCGACCGGTGGATCCACAGGCCATGCTGGCGGCGGCTAGGGAGGTGACGGTGCCCCTCACCGGAAAGCCGATCCGGATCCGCGTCGGGATCCACACGGGGCCCGTGGTCAGCGGCGTGGTGGGCACCCGCATGCCGCGGTTCTGCCTCTTTGGTGAGTGTGCCGTACCTTACCTGTACGACTTGTACGACGCCGACGGGGTCAGCGGCGTCGTGTAGACACTAGCGAACACGGGCCACGTGTCATCAGCCCATGGCCCGGGCAGTGTAGCCCTGAGGTTGTGGTTAGAAGGGGGCCTTGTGCCAATCGCAGTTTTGTGACAAGCACCACAGACACCATCTCTGAAGCGGATCTTTGGTGTGTTTACACGTGTGGTCGTACATACAACACAACGATCCCGGTACGACAATGTGTCCGTACAGGAGACACGGTCAACACAACGTCCCGGATGGAGAGCACGGGGGTCCCGGGCGCCATCCACGTGTCTGAGGCGGCCTACCGTTACCTGGCCGACCTGCCGGGATGGACACCCACCGGCGGCATCGAGGTAAGAGCCGTACGAGCCGTACGGCATGTCACGTGCGGCGGACGGCTGGCTATCTAGCTGCTAGTGCGTTCACTACCTTGAAACTAAAGGTGACCCGATGTCCCGATCCAACTTGACCCGCACCGACGTGGCCCGATCCGAGCCCGCCGGCCCAACCCCTCAGCACCCGCCACCCGATCCGAGCCCTCCGCCACCACCACCCTCACAGCCCCGAGGCGGCGCCCCCCACGCACCCCGTTTTGTCAATAAAGACAGCGAAACCGCGAACCCCGCCGCCCCCCGGGTGTGCCCGGGTTTGTTCTTCGGGTTTATTTCCTTTTTTCAATTTAACCCGCCCGCAGGTCAAGGGCAAGGGCCACATGAAGACCTACCTCCACTCGGGAGCTGTCGGTGTGGCCCCTTGTGGTCGTAGCTAGGCGGTCAGTTGGCACCTTGAACCTGACCGCCCGACCTGCAGATGCAACCGACCGACCGACCGACGGACTGAAAAATCTCCTCTGAAAAGGATCCTACAGGATGGATGCCTTGAGCCCGAAAGCGATGGATGCACCCATTTCTGCATCCACCCAAACAAGCGCCTGTACCGCGTCGTGTACGACACGTGTCGTACAACCTGGCTGGTGCGGACGTCCTGGCTCAGTGCAACTGGGTGAGCAAGTGCCAACCGCCGTGTGCAACCGCTGACCTGTCGAGGGCACAAGAAGTACGGCAAAATGGGGGACGAGAATGCCAACTGATAACAGAAACACACACAGAGTCCGGGCGGGTTGCATTTCTAAACACACAGAGTCCGGGACGGTTGGGCAATGGATATATTATCTATGCATGCATACGGGCACATTCTGGGCGTTACTCGCTCGGCCCGTTGCATGTCACGCACTCCTGTTCTGCCCGCCTCAGAAGCACACAGTAGTCCGGGAGGGTTGCCTCTGCTGTGACCTGTCGAGGGCAATAAGAGCACGGCAGAATGGGGGACGAGAATGCTAACTGATGATTCTTGTGTATGTAAGGGGAGTGCATGAGCAGCGGGCGGGCGGCGGGGCGTGTGCTTTGCGATGTGGGCGACGGCATGCGTTAAGAGTGCGTGCGGGCGCGCGAGGTTGCATACGTGTGTAACATCCTAATAATAATACGTGTGTCCGTGTGCGTGTGCGCGCGTGTGTGTGTGTGTGTGTATCGTTACATATCTGCCGGGCCGACGCTGGCCGGGGGCGCTAACCCGCCCCATACGGGAGATCGCCGAAGCACTCTTCCCCGGATACGGGGGGAAGGGGCGTAAGGGGCCTCTGTCCCCTCGCTCTCAACCAAGGGCGCGCGCCCGATCCCTGAGGATCGGTGACAGCTGTGCGCCCTCAAGGGATTGGGCGTGTGTGTGCGTGTGTGTGTGTGTGCCGTCGATGCGCGGAATTCCTGTCTATCTATTCCTCCCGCCTCCCGGTGCGTGCGTGCGGGCCTCATGCATCGTGCATCGGTGACACCGCGTGCAGTGCAGTGTGCTTACTTCCGGACAGGTCCGTCGTACGGGGGCGTGCCAGGGGAGCATGCGTGGGGCCGGAAGTAAGGGACGGTTGTCGTCTTCCCTTGCGGGTGATCAACGGGTGTGGGAACGCGCAGTCGATTGGTAGGTTGTTGGGTCGTTGGGTCGTTAGGTAGGACGGCAGCAGGGTAGGGCTGTGCACGTCGGCGGCTCCAGTACGGCACGCATCTCAGGGCGTCCCAGGGAGCGAGGGTGGTAGGACGGTAGGGCGTTCAAGGGCCGCCCCACCCGCCCGCCCTTCGTGCATTACGTATCCGGACTGACTGATGGCTGCACTACCCTAGCTGTCTCCTTGGGCACTGCACGTCCACGTCCCGGGGGTGTGTGGAGCTGCGGGCGGTGGCGGGTATGGTAACCATGGAGAAACACAGGACTACGTACTGGCATTCATCCGCCCACCTTTCTTGTCAATTTGTCCGTCGGTGTGCTTGTCTGTGGTGCCCTGTCCTGTTCTGTGGTGGGGCTGTCTCGTCATGTGTTGCGTTGTGTCTCGTGCAGGACGCGATCCACCAAGTACTACTAGTTACTGATGGAAGGGAACATAAGATAGTAAGCAACTACTACCCGAGTCAGCCTTGTGTTGCTTCTCGCCTGTCTGAGAGAGTTGGCAGCAATGCTTCGGGTGCACAAAGTACGGTTTAATTCTGCCAAGTGACTAGGGGGCGGGGGCCTGGCGGAGTGTGTGTTTATGCGTCGCAACCGGGTCGGCCGACCTGCATCGTGGTTGGACGAGAGGGTATCCTAATCCCCCAAGCAACCCCGCGGCGTATTGCCCTTGCTCAAGGGAAGGGGACCCTAAGCCGCAGCAGTGCACACAGGTGTGATGATGCGGCCGTGGAGACTGCCCCGCCCGCCCGTATGGGTGCAGCTATGCATGCCTCAAACAAAATGAACGCCGGATGCGTTGTGAAATTGAATACTATGTATTGCAGGGTGATGACGATGGTAGTGAAGATTGAAAACGGCATAGGGTGGTGGCGTGCTGGCTGGCTTGCGCGCCGCAAAAAGTATTCTTTGGGGATGGCGCATGGAAACGAAGCGGTCTTTGCTTTGGGACCTTTTAGGAGCTGGGTGGATCATTATTTGCTGTGCGCCCTGCACCAGGGGAGTTGATGGGTCAGTGGCGGCCAGTGGCCCGCCTGTATGTCTTGGGAGTGATCATTACGAAGTTGAGTTGCTTTCTTACAAAGGGGGAGCGGCGGGGGAGCGGGACCCTCCACTTAGATTTAGCATGGGTACGCATATATGCGACCTATAGCAGCATTCTGCTGGATAGGCTCTATCTGCAATCCGTACCCAAACGCACCTTGTTTGGGTCGCGGAATTTCTCTTCTTGCTGGCGAGCGACTTGCTGTCCCAATCCGTGCCTTGTGTTTATTCGCGTGGTTCAGCAAAGTCGCTCCCCTCAGGTGATAGAATTAATATCATTGTTGTCATTAGTCCGTTCTGTCCCAGTGGACACTGTGACAGCGTGCGTGCGGGTTATTATGACACCGCCGTACTTTCCTCATCTGCCGTGTTGCGGGTTATTATGACACCGCCGTACTTTCCTCATCTGCCGTACACGAGGAATGGATGGCAGGCCCTCGCCGAGCGAGTGATAAAACGTGGAGCAGTCGTCAGAGGTGAATCTTTTCCATGTCTTGGCGTCCTTGAGACTATTTCGAGTTATTTCGAGTTTGGGTTGCGAAGGGTTTTGTGTACTGCGTGGACTCCCTAGGGTTTAGAGTTTATAGGGTTTAGTGCGTGGTCCCCAGGCACGCACAGCGGGGCACGGGGCGACGGCCTGTCACCCTAATCACCTGGTCATCGAGATGTCTGCCACTGCTTTGTTGTGCTGGGTGGATTGTTTGCTTGGTGGATTGTTTGCTTGGTGGATTCTTTGCTTTGTGGATTGGCTGGTTGCCGTCCGTGTTTGTTATTATGCACTTGCGGTGCTTGTAGGAATTAGAGCGCACAAGCGTACGTTGTTGCCGCCCACACCTAACCTCAACACATTTTTTCGCTCCTCGCCTCTAGCCATCCATCCACATGCTGCGGTCTCTATCCTTTATCCCCGTCGTGTCGGCCTGGAATTCAGGGGCCTTGTTTGCTCCGTTTGGTGGTACAGGTTTGTTGAGTGCGGGCTCTCGTGTCTCACCTACTTTGTCCACTTTGGCGCCTGCGTTGCCGTACATGCTATCATTACCGTACGTGCATGGGGGCGCGCCTTTAACACCTCCGGCACGTGCCGCCAGCCTCTTCCGTTCCATCTACTGCTGGCTGAGCTCGACCGGCAGGGCAAGTAAGGTCGACACGCCGTGCTGCATCCCCCAGGCCCCAAACACAACGGCCCTTCAGAACACAACGGCCTTTCAGATCTAGGGTTTGTCAGGTCGGCTGATGGGGTGGTGGGTGGGGACTGATCATTTTTCGGTACGGTACATCCCGTACGAGCTGCCGTACACTACAGCCGTCCCCGGTTCTGTTCGTGCTGCCCATGTGGCAAGGCCCCGGGGGGCTGGAAGGTGGCTGGCTCGCTGACTTTGGGCGTCTGGGGGAAACAGAGGGCGTCTCGATCGGCGTCAAATAATGGATGGGCCCGAGAGCGGCAGAGCATAGCGGACCCCGGAGGGTCACTACACGGCGCCGTTTCGGTGGATCCGAATGAGTCGCGTCTGAGGCCGGAGGGTTTTGTGTTTTGGACGTGTTTTCCGGGTCCCGGGCGCGATGTGCCCAGCCCGTCGGTCGATTTTGCTCGACGACGTTTGCGAGACGTTTGCTCTACGACGCTGTTTGCTCGCAAGCCACTTTGTGTGTGCCCGGTACGCTTCATACTTTGCCGTGCAAGCGCCGGTGGGGCTGCTGCATGTGTGATGGCCGTTGCTCGGCGCCGCGGACGAATGCGTAGTGGGGTAAAAGCTGCTGTGGTCCATTGGAACTTGTTTGGAGATGTTTGCCGTGTGACAAACACACGACATGGTTGGCTCCAGGGTTGTTGTTTGTGGCGGCAGCGGTGGGGCGGCGGCGGCGATAGATCGAGTCCGCAGTCTTGATCCTCACTGGTTCACCGCCGTTCATGGCTCTTTTGAGTTCGCCCGCTGGTCGCATGCAGGCGGAAATGATGGATGGATGGTCGTTTGGTAGTGGTTCGTCCGGGGTGTGCAGGTCACCCGTCGCTCGTGGTGCCACAAGAACCGTTGACTGTTTTCCGTTGGTGGTTGTAGCACCAACCACCAATGCTGGCTGTAGCACTGTGTTGTCTTTGCTGGTGGCACAATCAAGAACCGTTGGCTCTTGTGTCTTTCAAGAACGTGAGAATGGGCCGCTCGATGGCTCACCGACCGCCCACCGAGCTCTGGCCCCCCGCCGGCCGGCCCGCGCATCGCTCACCATGCATGCGGTGCCGTCGGGTCTTCGCTCTGCACCTGTTGTACCGCAACGCCAAGAGGCGGCCGTGCACGGTAGGTCTCGGAGGCCAGGGATTCGCCGCGTGCGGGACCGGTAGTACGTCAGTTAGTTGTTGGTTGGTGAGGCTGTTGCTTGATGAACAGTCAGTCACGCAAGATGGGTGGACCTCACCGGGTTGCGCTACCTGTTGGTGTGTACTGTGTGGACTTGCTTGGTCGCGAATAATATTTACCAGAACTAACACGTGTTTTGTTCTTGGCTATCAAGCTGAAGACGTTGCTCGGTCCCATTCTGCGGCTCTCTGCGGTTCTCCAGATGTTGTAATGCAACCGTTACAAGGTCGACCCTGGCGGCCGCATGCTGTGATGGGTTGGTGGGTGCGGCGGTTGTGATGGTTGATGCTCGTTTGCTGTGATGGTTGGTGGACGCGCGGACCAGTTTGACACCGTGTATTACCACGTCTTAGGGGGTTGGCGAATATGTTTGGTGTCGTGCTCCGCGGATGATGACAACCTTGTTTTGCGCTTCAGTGGTGTATCTGTTGTCGCTGTGGCGTATCCTTTTGTCCTCACTCCTCACTTTCTGGTTGGCGGCCCCTGCATCCAACATGGCTGCCGTCGTCGCGGCTATACGATTGGATGATGAGCGTTTCGGTGTAACGATTTTGGCGCGGCTTTGACTGAGGTTGTGTCGTCGGGGGCGGCGGCTGTCCAAATCTGGGTGGTCTCTGTGCTCGTGTTGATGCATGGTCATGGATGGTCATGGATGGCTGCCGGCAGCGAGGCATCCAGTGCTTACCCGCCCACCCACCGACCCACGCAGCAGATGCGCGCGATTGGTACCGAGCGAGGCGCGTGCCAAGGGGCGGGGGGTAGGCGCTAGGCAGGGGCGGCGCGGTCCCTATTGGATGGCAGGCTGACTGACGGCGGCTGTGCGGGGCGTCCGCCCGCCAAGGGAGTGCAGAGGTACCCCACACCACACCGCACGCCCCCCCTGCAAGTGGCTGGCCACGTCCCGCGCCCGCTGGAGCGGCAAGGCACCGTACTCGGCTGCCGTACTTGGCTGCCGTATTCGCTGGAGCCTGGGGGGCCTCCTCGCGCAGACGCGGCTGCACACTCGTCTCGCTTGCTGCGCCGTCCACTCTGCGGCTCTGCGGCGGCGCTCGGGCTCTCGAATTTGGGACACGCTCTTGAGGTGTGATGCGCGTCCGAATGTGGCACCAAAAGCCCCTTCACGGTTTTAGTGCCCCGGGAGGTGCTACGCAGCAGAAGTTCTGAAGGAGTAGAAGTTCGATTTGTGTGTAAAGGGCGCGGGCTGCGCGCTTGCTGGCCCCTTCTTGAGTCGGTATCGGTACGGTATCCAGAGGGATATAGAGATGGATGTAGGGGCGTGTCCGGTCGGTCGGTGTCAAATCCGTCATCTCGCGTGCATGTCACTGGTAGTGTCGTCGCAGTGAACCTCAGAGCGGCTCGGTGCGCTGGTGGTCTGCAAAGCGCAAGACGCCCTCATGACGCCCTCTTGAGCAGAGGGTTATCGGACCAATTGGGCCACGCTCACCGCCAGACCGCGGATAGTACGACATGTGCGGGGCGAGGGGGTTTCGGCACGAACGCGTAGCACGCGTAGCATTCCTCCAATGTAAGGATAGATGGTGATATTGCGTGCGCTGCTCATCGATTCTTACAAGCTATCGGCCTATCTCATCCCCACGTCAGCAGGTCCACTGGGATCCATGGACAGCGATAAGATAATCTGCCTTTGCACCCTTTTGTATATGCAATGACTTAAGCATGTTTGGGGCTCGGCAAACGCCCGGCGAACAGCTTGCGACCAATGGTGAGGTCTACATCAGGGTTTGTTTATGTTCAATCGTCAAAATACTTATCACTACAACCCGATTCACAGTTGTCCAGCTTGGCGAAGGCTTGCTGGTTATTCCTGAACTTCTTGCGACGGAGCCCCGTCGAGGGCTCAGGGCAGTGGCGGTGAGTGTTGGGCTTTCATCCTGACTTTTACCATTTATGTTTCTTGAGATGGGTCTAACGTGCTTTGTAGGAACACGTTCAGCGTTGTGGGACGCTGCTTATTGACGAGACGCGAGTGGTGGCACGCCATGCTGAGAACGCTAAGGTGAGACCTGCTCATCCCAGAATCCAAGCCAGAATCTATGTTGTATTCCATCCTGATTTGTATCTTGAGGAGATCTGTCTTTGCAAGGTACTCCACAGTGGACGTTGTACAACCCAACTGCCAACGGAACCTTTGACTGCTGTCGGGTCTCAGGTGGCGGGTATCAATTCGCTTGTGAAGCGTCCCCCCGTCACCGCCTGGAGCGCAAACACCGCTTGGAGTGGTAACATCCGTTCGCTCGTGTTACCGGCGTCTGCACTCCTCGCACTCCGCCGCCACCGCCCCATACAGCTGACCGCTGAGGAGCTGGAGGAGGCGGCCGAGGCGCTGGGCGAGCACGCGGAGGCGGCGGCACGCCGGCTGGACCGCATGCTGGCGCAGCTGAACCGCGCCGCCACCGCAGCGGGCAGCCGCAGCCGTGGCGCCGTCACCACCAGCACCTCTGCCACCACCACCCAGCACACCACCAAGGCCGCCCCCGGAGTCAGGGCTGGCGGAGCAGGCAGCGGCACCAACGCCGGGCCCAGTCGTACATCTCAGCCACGTCCTCCCCTCCACGGCGAATCCCGGGGGGCACACCCCACCGGGGGGTTGAAGCCCGCTGACCGGCTTCAGGGCTGAGAGGCACTTCCGCCGGCCCATCCGAGCAATTACTCCCAGATATTTCCGATCCTCCGTCCCCCCGATAGCCAGGGGTGAAGCAGGGCCGAGTGCGCTGCGGCCGCCTTTCAGCGCATCGAAGCAGCCCCGGGCCCCGGGCGCGTTTTCCCGCCTCCTCCCGCTAAGGCCTCGTCCTCTGCCGGCCCGGACCCTACCACCGGGCGGCAAACACCGCATCCCAGCGCCGTAGAATCTCACCTCACTGCACCTCGCCTCACCTCTCCGACCGCCGGTGGCGACAACCTCTTCATGTGCCCTTACGACCGCACCACCCGCCAGCCAGCCAGCCAGCCAGCCAGCCAGCCAGCCAGCCAGCCAGCCAGCCAGCCAGCCAGCCAGTCCGTCAGTCAGCGTGCCACTTCAGACCTCCAGGCACTGATGGCAACTCCCCGATGGGTCCCACACCAGCACTCGCCCGCGTCCACTGCTGCTGCTGCTGCTGCTGCTGCACTGGGAGCCCGGACCAGTACGACAAGAAGCCCGGACCAGTACGACAAGGAGCAGAGACCAGTACGACAAGGAGCCCGGACCAGTACGACAAGGACATCACCCAGGCCCGCGCTCGAGTAACTCTGCGGTCCGCTGCGCCCTGACGTGATGACCTTCCCCTCACTCACACACACACACACGCACACATGATCGTGTCGGGCACGTGCGGTCACATGCAGCCCTGCCCAGACCAGACCAGACCAGACCAGATTTGACCAGCCCAGATTTGACCAGCCCCGCCCCTGCACGACGGCCTCTTCAGTCAGACCGAGCCCCCTCATTCGGACGTGGCGGGGGCGGCCACGCTCTCCACCACGACGGGCGCCGGCGCGATGGCCCCCGCGGGGATGATCACGATCTCCGCGTCGGGCCCCGTGGGCGGTGCGATGAACACGTCCGCGTCCTCGTTGTAGCTGCGAGCTGCGATGCCGCCGCAGATGAGCCCCAGCACGACCAGCGCGGGGATGAAGAAGCGCTCCATGAACTTCCCAAAGTTCTGTGACGTGCCGGAAAAGAGGGGCCAGGGGGCGGGGGCGGGGGCGGGGCGGGGGCGGGGGCGGGGGCGGGGGCGGGGCGGGGGCGGGGGCGGGGCACGCGAGGATGGGAGGGAAGCCGGGGACGACGGCAAGGCAGCGAGAAAACGGGACGACGTTGTCTGGGTTGGTGAGCTGTCGAGGTCGCCACTGAAATGCGGGATAGGGAGCGAGGTGGTGGGCCGGGAGCTTGTGAGGATGCGAGGGCCGGCCGGGCGAGGGGGTACGTGTGGGGGAACAGGCGACAGGCAGGAAGGTTCTGACAGGGCTGGGCAGGGCTCTGATCCACCACGCGGCCTGTACTCTTGAGTGTTTGGTTAGTGTGCGGGGCCAGCTGCTGCTGCTCGTGGTGGTGGTGGTGATGGTGGTGGTGGTGGTGGTGGTGTATGGGAGAGCACCTCCTGACCGCCCGGACTGACTACGCTCTGCACTCTGCACTACACTGCGTGCGCAACTTCCGCGCAGTTTCTCCCCCCTCTGTTGTTTAGTGCCCCGCATCCATCAGCATCTATCTGCGCCCATCATGGGCGCTGATGTGCCGCCGTGCCATTGAGGCACTGCGGCGCGTGCCGTGGTGCCGAAGTGCGGCGGCATCCGGGCGGCGCAGAACGGCGTGGCCCCCCTTGGAGGGTGTAGGACATTGGTGGACATGATACGGTATTTATACTGCGCTGCTGCCAGAGCAAAGGGTCGATAAAGCCCCTGGGATCACGACCCAGTGAAGAAGGTTATGGTGCGCTCTGTGACCGCCTTTCGCGTACTGCGCCTTTGAAGCAAGTGGGGTGCCATGGCGGCTGCTCGTGCAGCAAGCACCTGCGTCCTCCCCTGGTCGCCCTTGCCTCTCTCTCAATCTCTGCAACCGTCCTCTCAGATCCGTCATCGACCTCGTGCAGAAGAACCAGCAGCACACACACGGGGGAGGGGGAGACCGAACCGGGTGAGGCGCTTTGCCTGCTCTCACCTCCATGTTGTCGCCCTCCCAGAAGTCCTTCTCGTCCTCGGGACCCGACAGCTTGCCGTCCGTTTCGACGATGCGCGCGCCATTCGCCGTGAATTCACGAACGAAAGTGGGCTTTTCTGGGCCCGGCGATGGTGGCGCTCCGCTGGTCGTCGGGGCGTTCTCCTTCGTCTGCAACCCCGCCGCGCAATTCATCAATCAGAGGGAAGGCCGGGTCGTCATTCGTGCGATCTAGGCGACGCTTGCAACTAATGAAGCCGTTGTTTTTAAGATTAACAAAACGCGACTAATTATTTCAGCTCTTGAGGTCTGAAATAATGTTGGTGATGCTCACAAACCCACCTCAGCTGCGCGCGTCACGAGCCGGTTTATGCGCCTCAAAGGACGACTAGATGATGCCCGAATAGTCCCAAAATCACGGCAAGAGCAATGCAACGAGGCCATTTCTTTTTTTAAAGGCGCCACAAGAAGCAACCGAAAGAGAATTGAGGTATACAATAATTAATCCTTGCAAGGCAGCGTTTGAAGCAATGCGGGTGCAAGTTGGAGAGGGAAATGATGAAGATGCCGTGGGACTTCGGAGCCGATTGCTGACGCAAGGTAGGTAAGTTCGCGACGACGACCTAATTCATGGTACCCCATAATATATTTTACGCATTCATGTCTTCTCATTGCGACAACGCCTGAAACTCACGACGTCTAACCCGACGTAACGCTCTTCTCGCCCTGTCTCTGACACATTGCTCCGGCCGTAACCAGCGCACGCCACAACTTGCTTGGATCATATTCCATTATGGCGGAGATGACTGACAAAAAGACAGAGGGAGTTGCGCTTTCGTTTAAGCCGAGCCCGACTGTTCCGTTATTTACCGATCTGGCAGAGGTCTACGCGGATAGCCCAGGTATCGGGCCACAGGATGCCTTATCAGCATACGCAGATACGAATGTGGTGTTCATACACGTACACATTCTAAATCGGCGGATACAAACTCGGACACTTGCAGGCGTTGAGGAGCGCTTCAAGCAAATCACCACAGCCTTCGAGCTCGCCTTCGGCAGCAAGCCGGTCTTTTATGCACGCGCGCCTGGTGGGTGTGCGGTTCACGCGGCAACAACAACCTGGGCTTCTTCCTGGGCTACCGGCGATGCACCGTACTCGTTGTACGGCATAAGTGTTCGTCCAGCAAGAGGGGTCATATGAGAAATGGGAGAGTCCTGCCTGACGTAACAGTATGAGGGTGGTAGTATGTACGCACTTCGCCGGGGGGGGGGGGTCCACATCAAGGGCGCTGGGCGACCTGTACTCCCCGGCGGTATGTGTGCCACGGGCTCCACCTCTCTCAGCGCGGCGCCATGCACTACACATGTAACCCTTTCAGGCCAGCCGTGCCCACCCCCCAATCACTCTGGCAGCAGCGCGGTTTGAAATTTTCTACCAATTTCCGCTACACCCCAATCACCCCTGGCCCACTTCCCCTCTTGACGGGCAGGTGGCGTTGCCCGTCAAGAGGGGAAGTGGGTCACCACCTGCGCCGCATTGCAGACGCCGCTGTCTCCCTCCTCCTCCTCCTCCTCCTCCTCCTCCTCACGGGGAAGGGGGGCCGGCATCAAGACGTCCCCTCCAGCTCTCCCCCCCCCGACCCACCAACCGCGCTGTACGGCACCCCCATGACCTCGCTCGGACCTCCTCTGTCTGTGCGTCCCCTCAGGCCGCGTCAACCTCATCGGCGAGCACATCGATTACGAGGGCTATGGCGTGCTTCCCATGGCGATACGACAGGTACGACCGTAGCTGCCGTACACGCAAGGTCTGCGCGCGGAAGCAACAACACGACACTTGCCCGAGACCCGGCTGCCCAGTCCTGACGTGTGTGTGTTTAGAATTGCAACCCGCCCAACGTGTGTGTGTGTGTTTAACAAGAAGCGTGTGTGTGTGTGCGTGTGTGCGTGTGTGTATGCGGCACGTTCACCCGGACGTGCGACTGTACGCCGTTCAGCTCCCGGTCCGGCTGGTGCTTCTGCCGTACTCTTTGTTGCTTGGTTCGTACGACCGGGGGGAGGCTCTGACCCGACCGACAGCCCGCCCAGGGCCCCATGGGTCGGTATCTACCGATGCTGCCTTCCCTCTCCGCCAAGTTCCCCTCCTCCCACCCACCCCTCCTCCTCCCCTGCTCCTACCCCTCCTCCTACCCCTCACACCCATCAGACAGCGACACCTCCCCTCCTCCCCTTACTTTGCTCTGGCAGCAGCGCAGTCTGATGTGTCTACCAATTTCCTACACCCCTCCTCCCACCCCTCTACCCCACCCCTCCTCCCACCCCTCAACCAATTTCCTACACCCCGCCTCCCACCCCTCTACCAATTTCCTACACCCCTCCTCTCACCCCTCTACCCCACCCCTCCTCCCACCCCTCTACCAATTTCCTACACCCCGCCTCCCACCCCTCTACCAATTTCCTACACCCCGCCTCCCAACCCTCTACCAATTTCCTACACCCCTCCTCCCACCCCTCTACCCCACCTCTCCCCCTCCGCTCAGGACACGGTGGTAGCCATCCGCGCCGCCCCCGGCACCTCCAAGCTGGTGGTGGGGAATGTGGAGGCCGACAAGTACCCCACCACCGAGTTCGATCTGGACCCGGAGCAGCCCGTGGATGTCGCCAACCACTCCTGGGCAAACTACTTCCTGTCGGCGTACAAGGTGGGGGGAGGGTGAGGTGTGGTGTGGGGGGGGATGGGGTGGGGGGATGGGATGGAGGGGGGAGGGTGAGGTGTCGGAAATCGGTAGACATATTCAAACTGCGCTGCTGCTGCTGCCAGAGAGCAAAGGCCCGGTGAAGAATCAACTGTACCAGGGAGGGATCTCTCCAGCGATGCGACGACGTCCACCTGGGTGGGTGGAGGGGTGTGGGGTGGGGTGGGGTGGGGTGGGGTGTCGTGTGGGCCCACCCGGGGGTGCGGGCAGGGGTCCATGCTGGATGAGGTGCGTGTGGTGGTGCTGCTGCGGGTGCGGGTGCGTGCTGGGTCGGGTCGGGTCGGGTCGGGTCGGGTCGGGTCGGGTCGGGTCGGGGCGTTGTGCCAGTCCGCGGCCCGCGCGCCGGCCCGCCCGCCCGTCCACGCACCGCGGCTCAGTTGTCGGCATATCCTCTCACCCACCCGCTGCAGGGCGCGTTCGAGCTGCTGCGCGCCACACGGCCCGACTCGGTTCCGGAGCCCGTGGGACTGCAGGTTGTCGTACACGGCCAGGTGCCCACAGGTGGGGGTCGCGGCTCGCGGGCGGAGGTAGGGGGGCGGGGCAGGGCGGGGCTGGGTGGGAAGAAGGGGCCACACGCCACACGCATGTGTGTTTAGGTAAGAGACGTGCGTGTGTGTTATTAGGCAGGCAGGACAGGAGTGCGTGACATGCGAGGGGCCGAGTGGCGCCCAATAGTTTGCCCGTATGCGTATCTAATATACCCATTGCCCGACCCATATATGAAAGAAAAGGCCGCGGTGTCGGAAAAACGCGGTCGAGTTGGCGCGTTGTTGGTGTCGCGGCGTCGCGGAAGACTGCCAGCTGGTGCGGGTCGGCTGCCTTGGCCACACAGACTCACACCACAATGCTGTGCGTGTGTGCAATCCTCTCGTTGTTACCCACCTGCAAGCAAAACGCCGCCCGTGTGTGTGTGTGTGTGCGTGTATCGTTAATATCTGCCGGGCCGACGCTGGCCGGGGGCGCTAACCCGCCCCATTCGGGAGACCGCCGAAGCACTCCTCTGATGAGGAGGGGCGTAGTCCACTTAGTCCACACTGTACCGCCCATCGAGGGGGGTACTCACCGCCTACCGTAATCGTCGCAGGACTGCGTCCACCTGATAGTCCATTAGCCAGTTCAACTAGCCCAGGTGCCTACAGCCCCCTTGCCACCAGACGCATGCTCTACAGCCGCGTTATTTGACTACCACCAGGCACGCACACCGGCGCCTGTACACCATTATCATCGCAGGAGCGCTGCGTTCCTGTTATCCTTCAACCAACTGATTATTCATCAGAGGGCCCAGGGGCCAGCCACTCCTCATTCCTTTGCACACACACTGTCAGTAGCGCTGTATATGTCCGCCGAGGCATAGTCGCCTCCTTGACGCCAAGGGTGTGTGTGCATTTGTGTACGGAGTCATGGTTCTAAAATTCGTCGGGAACCGTTTTTCAACCGGACAGCTCGAGGGGACATCCCGGCCTAGTGTGGCTGGCTGTGTGAGGCTCATTTTTTTAGCTGCGGGCTGCGGCTGCCCGCCTGCTGATCCAGTCCGCACAACAACGCACGCACGCAAACCGGGGTGTGTGTGTAAAAGCGGGGGAAGCGGGTAAAAAGCAAAACAAAGGGGGGCGCCCGCGCGGGGTTTCTGTCCAGGCTGACGAGCAACAGACACGCTGTCGGCACCGCTGCCGAAACCCTTACCGCCCCCCCCCCCCGGGACGACAGGCTCGGGACTGTCGTCCTCCGCCGCCATCGTCTGCTCGTCCATGCTTGCCGTACTGACGGCGCTGGGGGTGCAGCCGTTGGATCTCGACAAGGCGGCGGTGGCGGAGGCGGCCTGCAAGGTGGGGCGGCGGTGGCGGGGACGGTGGCGGGGACGGGGACGGGGACTAGGACGGGGACGGCGATGTTGAATCTCCGGAGGAACTGCGGGGGATGGGGATGCCGGTGGCCGGTGCCGGTGGCGGCACATCCTTTCGGACGCACCTCAGTGGGGACAGCTCCAGGGCGGGGCGCTCATCAACGATTTAGACCGGCAGGAACGGGGGCCCCAAGCAGACAACTTCTACGCAACCTGGGATTTTGTTTCGCGGTTTCGCTGTCTTTGTTATTGACAGAAATTGGGTCGCAAGCGACGTCCGCATATGGACGCACAGCCGCACAGCCGCAGAGGCATTCATTCCTCCACGGTGCGCGAGGCTTCCGATGCAATCTGCCACCACCACCACCTCCACCACCACCTCCACCTCCACCACCACCACCACCTCCACCACCACCACCACCTCCACCACCTCCGCTTGCGCTGTAAGGCCGCTGCGACGCATGCAACCTTCCGCCCATCGCGATGCGGTGAGGAGCCGCCCCCCCTCCCACCTACCCACCCCTGCGCCTAACCCGCCCGCTCCCGGCCTCCCGGCCTCCCGCTCCTCCCCATCCCCCTCGCCCCTCCTATACCCTCCTCCCCCCCTCAGGCCGAGCGCTACGTGGGTGTGACCAGCGGCGGCATGGACCAGGCCATTTCCATGATGGGGCAGCTGGGGGTGGCCATGCACGTGGAGTTCAATCCGGTGGGGGGGCTGGGGGGGAGGGGATGGGGTTGGGATCGGGGTTGGGGGGGAAAAGGGTGGGGTAAAGGGGTAAAAGAGGGGCTGGGCTGGGCCTTGTGTCACCCTTGCATCCGACCCGGCCCGGGACCGGGAGTCGGAGGCCCAGGTCCAGGCCCAGGTCCAGGTCTGCAGCAGGGTTTTGGCACCCTCAGCGTTATCACTCCTCGCAGTCAATCAAGACTGCGAGGGGATTCGCGGCGGACCCCTTCTTGTCAATAAAGACACCCCCTGGGCTCACCCTTCTTGTCAATAAAGGCACCGACTGGGCTCGCCCCTCCCCCCCCCCAACACACACACACACAGCGAGGGGACAGAGGCCCCTTACGCCCCTTTCCCCCGAATCCGGGGGAGAGTGCTTCGGCGGTCTCCCGTATGGGGCGGGTTAGCGCCCCCGGCCAGCGTCGGCCCGGCAGATATGTAACGATACACACACACGGGGTTTCCCGGATCACACCCGCATTGTCCGCACATATGTCATTACCCCACCGGCCGCTGGTACACTGGCGTCCCTTCCGTACACTGCCGTACTGCACCCATGCCGCGTTCGTACGCGTCCCTGCCTACAAATCCCTCCTTCCGCGACTCTCACCCGTAGCCGCGCCACCACCATAGTAACCTGTTTGCTTTCATCATGTTTGCTTTCACCTTGTCTAGATACTGTATTTTGTCTTGCTCCATTCCGCTTTGCCTCATAACTTGCTTCCTTCCGCGTTCCCGCATGATGGACGACCGACGCTGCTTCCGTGGGGACCGTCACCATATATTCGTCATAAATTATACAGGTCGGTAAATAATCCGTTTGCGTGCGTCGTGCGTCTCCGTATTTCGTATTTGCGGTATGATTTGCCTTGCGGTGGTGGCGCGGCTGCCTTGTCCGCGCGCCTGCATGTGGTAGGTTTTTCCTCGCAGGTTTTATGGTAAGTATATTGATACCTGGGATCGGGCGGGCGGGCGGGTTGCACTTCTAAACACGGGGTTTCTCATTGAACACACACAAGGGTGGTTCAGCTGGGGGTTTCCCTTCCCTTCCCAGGTTGATAGGTTGCTTGTTTGGCTGGTGGGTTGGTGGGTCTCCCCGCTTGGCCGCAGGTGCGGGGCGTGTGTGTGGTGCTGCCCCAGGGCGCCACCTTCGTCATCGCGCACTCGCTGGCGGTGTCCAATAAGGCGGAGACGGCGCCCAAGCGGTGGGTGGATGGGGGTGGGGAGTGCGGGAAGTTGGGGCAGTGCAGGGGTGGGGCGGGGCGGGGATGGGGCGAGGCGGGGTGGGGCGGGATGGTGGTGGGGCGGGGATGGGGCGGGGTGGTGGTGGGGGTGGGGATGGGGCTGAGGTGGGAGGGGGGCCGGTCTGAGAGCAGGCATGCACCCACCATCGCGAGGAGGGCGGAGGGGTTCGTGACATGGGGTCCGGCTGCCGCCCTGGCTTGCGGGGTCCGGAGCAGGGCTGGGCTTGTCAACTCGCCCTGCCCGCAACGCACCGCCCCGCCATCCCCCCTCCACACACACACCCTCTCTCAGCTACAACCTCCGGGTGGTTGAGTGTCGGTTGGCGGCTGTGCTACTGGCCATCAAGCTGGGGATGAGCGCGGAGGACGCACTGGCCAAGGTGGGGTCGGGGGTGCGGGGTGCGGGGTTAGGGGCGAATCGCCCGGACCGACCCACGGGTCGCGGGGACTACTGACCCACAGGTCGGGGAAACTACTGGCCCAGAGACTGACCCACGGGTCGCGAGCGATGGGGAACCCCAGCGGCTGGGAGTGGGTCCAAAAGGCGGCAAGGTCTTCCTGGTGCAGGTGCCGTGTCGGGAAGTACGGCACTCCATAGCGCCGCCGTCCCGGTTGCCGCCAACGGTGCGGTCTGCTCGTCCAGCCCCTCCCAGCCCCTGTCAAACTTTCCTTTAGCTTCGTCTTGCTTGTCACAGCCCTTCCCTCCCAGTTTCATGCAGCTTCTTCCAGCTTCTTGCGGGCCGCTCTGTTCTTGGGTAACCCATGCTAACTTCCCCTGGGGTAGGATGAACAGCCCGTCTGCGCCTGTACGGCCAGGCGAGCGGCTTAACTGCTGGCCCCCCTTTGTATCATTGCTTCCTAACTTCCCCTCTCCCGGTAGTCGGGGCCAGAGGACGTCGGCCGCCCCGGACCCGGCAGGGCCGCACCCCCGACCCCCGCCCCACCCCCGCCCCACCCCGACCAACCCCACCAACCGACACCTACCCCGATCCGCCGGTCCTTAGATTCGGACGCTCCGTGACGTGGAGCCCCTCATCGCGGAGAAGTACGGCGCCTCCGACGGCGCCACGTGCGCCAACGCGGTTTCGGAGCTGCTGGCGGAGCAGTACGGCATCCCCGAGGTGGAGGAGGCGCTGGGCGGGGTCCGGCTGGCGGACCTGTTCTCGGGGGAGCCGGGCTCGCTGCGCGCGCTGGCGGTGGCGGAGGCGGACAAGTACGCCTTCCCGCTGCGCAAGCGGGCGGTGCATGTGTTCACGGAGGCGCAGCGTGTGCTGGACTTCCGAGCTGTGTGTGAGGTGGGGTGGGGTGGGGTGGGGCGTGTGTGTTTTGGGGGGGGGGTAAGCTGGTAGGGGGGGAGCTGTTAAGCGGGGGACCTGGTAAGGAGGGAGGTGGTACGGAGGGAAGCTGACAAGAGGGGATCTGGGAGGTGTGGTCGGGAAGGTGGTCGGGGCGGGACTCAGCGGGGGGCCGAGATGCCGCCGTGCGCCCCCTTACTGGCCCAACCATGCAGGAAGGCAGGCAGAAGGGCAGGCAGGCAGGCAGGCAGAAGGGCAGGCAGGCAGCGCGGCGTTGCCCAGGTCCCCGCCTTGTCCGCAACCCCACCCCAAAGGCCGTGTTGGTCGGCGTCCCCCACGATGCGAACTCTTTCCCCTCCCCCCTTCCCGTGTTTCAACATGTCCACCAATTTACCGCAACCCCTTTGTCCCCTCCCCTTTCAGCCAGTCGACCAATTTCCCGGAACCCCTTCCCCCTCCCCCCCCCCCCTTTTTTTCAATTTAACCCCCTCCCCACCTTCAGACGTACAGGTTCTTCTCCACCAGATCCTGGCAGCCAGCTCAGTGCATCGTTGCCCAACTGCCCATTGCCTTTCCTCCGTTCCCCCCCTCCCCGTCCTTCAATTTGCCCCCCTTCTCCCTCGTATGGTACTGTACTGCTCTTTCCAGTCGAACCGTCGCTCCGGCAGCAGCAGCGCAGCGCGTTGAATAATATGTCTACCAAGTATCCTAGATGCCACTCTTTCCCCTCTTTCCCCCTCCTCCCCCTCTGTATATTTTCTGGGTGTGCCTGGGCTTGTCTTTCAGGTCGGATTTATTTCTTTTTTCAATTCAACCCCCTCTCTCCCCCCCCTCCCCCCTGCAGGACGCTTCCCTCCCTGGCGCAGAGCGGTTGACCCGGCTGGGCGGCCTCATGAACGACTCGCACGGCTCCTGCTCGGACCTGTACGGCTGCAGTTGTGACGAGCTGGACGAGCTCGTGGCGGTGGCGAGGAGCGCCGGGGCGCTGGGGGCGCGCCTGACAGGTGCGCGGGCTGGTGTACGGCATGGACGCATAATGGTGGCAGTTGTACAGCATATCCTGTTACTGCTCTGTTTCCAAGTGTGCGAGTGCCTCTGTGAAGCCGGAGGTGGCCCGGGTAGGGCGCTTGGGGGTTGCGCGCGGAGTGGCTGCATCGGGGGTTTATAAAAGCAGCTAAAGATAGGGAGCTGCATCGGGGGTTATTAAGAAGGATCTGCATCGGGGGCCCGCGGGCCGCTCAGTGGCTGCCCCCAGCGAGCTCCCTCGATGCTCTGGCAGCAGCGCACAGCTTCAACATGCCAACCAAACTCCTGTATCCCATCTTCAACGTCAATTAATAACAGGACAGCAAAACCTGTAACGGAGCACGAAACCGGAAACCACCGAACCCCCCCCCTTACCCCCATCCTTGACTACCAATGCCTTCTTCTCCCTCTCCTACACCCCGCCCCGACTATCCCGCCTCTGCATTACTCTCCCTCTCCTACACCCCGCCCCGCCTGTCCCCCCGGCCCCCGCAGGCGCGGGCTGGGGCGGCTGCACGGTGTCTCTGGTCCGGGATGGCGAGGTGGACTCCTTCCTGGAGGCCCTCAAGGACAAGTTCTTCAAGGTGGGGTGGGGGGCCTTGGGAGGGGAGGGGCCGGGGGCGGGAGCGGCCCGGGGGGGTGGGGGGGCTTGGGAGGGGAGGGGCGGGGGCGGGAGCGGCCCGGGGGGGTGGGGTTGGGGCGGTGTCCTGGGTGTGCTGGGCAGACCGCAACGGCGACGTCGACGGGCTCCCGGCGGCCCTGTCCCTCCTTGCTCCTGGGCGCTGGTCTTCGTTTGAATCACCCCTGTGGCCTCCCTGGCGTCACGTCCTTCGCCCCTCCCTCCCCCTCCCTGGCGTCAAGTCCTTCGCCCCTCCCCCCCCATCCCCCTCTCCCTCCCCCTTCAGACGCGTGTCGAGGACGGCACCATCACCGCCGAGCAGCTGCCGGAGGTCCTGTTCGCCACCAAGCCCTCAAGCGGGGCGGCGCTGCTGCGGCTGGAGGAGGCGGAGGCAGAGGCGGAGGCGGCAGCGGAGGCGATGGCGGAGGCGGTGGAGGCCGTGGCGGAGGCGGCGGAGGCGGCGGAGGCGGAGCTCGTCGCTGCGTGAGGGGGCCAGTGGCAGACGCCACCCAGGGCCCCCACCCAGGGAGACGCCCGCCGCATCGTTGTCGACGTGTTGAGCGACGGCCCGCACTCGCGTTGCTGCGGACGGCCGTACGCGGATCGTGGATCCAGATCCAGGAGATGAATCCGGACTTTTCAGGCGACATCCTCCAGGTGGCGTGGATGCAGTGTCGCTGACGTCGCCGTCATCGGGCTGGTTGCAGCAGTTGGCGACGAAATTCTCGCCCTCGCCCTCGGCCTCGCCTTCGCCCGCCACGGATCTCTATTTTCCCCGCCCGCCATTTTTTCTCTGTGTCAAAGGGGCACGCGGGGGCGCGGACGCGGACTTCGCGCGGATTCGCGCCCCTTTGCACGCTACCCTGGAGTACGCCCAGGCAGCCAGGTCAGGCCAGGTTCGCCCCCTTGTGGTCTGAACCCGCCCTCCCTGCCATCTTGGACCAATGGACCCAGATCTCAGATCGGTGGTACGGCAAGTAGTTGGTATAGCAGTTGGTACGGCAGACAGGGAAAGTGGTTCACGGGGGAACCAAGGCGTGGCCCTGTGTGTGCATGTGAGCTGCGCCTTTCCCTCCCCCGGCGCGATGGGGCGGCCAACCAAGGCTGTCTGGGCGTTGTAGTTTCGCATCTTGGTGGCCATTGTGGTGGTGGTGGTGGTGGTGGCGGCGGCGGCGAGGGAGTGATGGTGGTGGGTGGCAGGGAATGGTCCTGGATAGTTGACCTGCACACGGGTTTGAGCACTCGCAGATGTTTGGTCATTGCAGGAGCGCTGTGCGGACTGAATGGACTTAGATGGGGCGGTGAAACGTTTCGATGGCCTCGACAGACAAGACTCTTTCATGCAAGTTATGGAAATTTTGGATCCCGCACTGCATGCAGGCGGTGGTCTCCATCATACTTCGTCGCGCATTTGTTTTTCTCAAATCTCTTCGACGCTACAAGGCGTTCGGATTTTCTGTCGCAGCCCGTCCTCACAGTAAAAAGGTCAAAGCTGATGAGCGAAAGCGAAAGTTGTAAATCGAATGATAAAGAGCGTTTCCTTCCCGACTTAACTTTTCACCGAACTCCATCATGGCGGGATCCTGACACGAAAATGGCAGCCGAGCCGCTTTGGCTTGGGTCCCGACCCTGGCAGCTGGACACTTTATACGAAAGGAACAAATTACGCAACTTGTCTCAGCCAGACACGAAGTGGGACGCGAGCAGAAACCGCAGCTTCGCAGTACCATCCGGTTGACACCATGTACTCAGACGCCCCGCCAGACAGACCCGCGAGCGACGTCGGGCGCACTTTTCGCCGCTGCGTCAACATCTCAATGTTCTTTGTCATTTCCTCCAGCTTTTTGGGCGGGGCCCCAGCGCGAAGCGCGTTCGGGGGGCCCCGCGCCCCCGCCCCCTAGGATTGCCCATGTCCGTGTCCGTCCGTGTGTCCGTGTGTCCGTGGGTAACGGCAAAACGTTCATTATCCGCTAAACTAATACGCTATGTTTGTCATATTAATTGTCCTCTATTTCAAGGTAACTTTGGTTTGGCTGAAAATTCTTTGCGCACAAACGGTCAAAGTAAAGCTCCGCGGACCCGAGTCAACATCCACCCAACGCCTCTCGCGCTCATGTTTATTGCAACAGGTGCCGTGTGATGAATACTTGAATTAGGAATGGGCGGCGCGTGCTAAATTGAACTTCGATAGTGTTCTGATGTAAGAACATCAAGATACCACCAACATCAAGATTTGCCTTTCTGTCTTGCCAGATGAATACAAATCAACAATATGTATTGAATCAAAGTTTCAAGATGCAAAGGGATAGCGTACCGAGTGCCAACGACTTCTCCAGTTCCGATGGCCCAAAGTCCGGGTCTCACCGCGGCTTTTTCGCACCCTGTTTTTGCCTTACATTCGCTATGTAACTATTGATAGCAAACTTTAGAGGTTCACGTCTGCTGCGGGCGTGCAACTGAAGGGTTGCATGCCTGCCGACGGACCAAACAACTACAGTTTCACGTCAAAACAAGGATGCTTCAAGCTTACTTTGTGATCATCTGCTTGACAGACGGATGTGGTAGTGCAGAGGCGAATGTCGTTACCATAGTGCCGATACGGTGACCGCCGTCGCCGGCGGCGCGTACTGCAGGATGGTTTCGGGGCTGCCGACGTGTTTGGGCTTGGTGAATCTATGCACGCCGATCCCCCTTCAACATCAACGACACCCCCAATGGCAACCTTTCACTCTCTCACACTGTTGCGCGGTAATAGAGTTTTCCTTCGCGGCCTGTACGGATTATAGGCGGCCCCGCCCTTTTCCGGCTTCGAGGAAGCCGACCCCTACTTGTCAAGCCCTTGCTTCAGTTGATCTCTGAAGTGTCATGTAACAGGGCAGGCTCGGACCAGCTCGGACCGTATGGGACATGGTCAACGGCGGTCAACGGGCACCTGACCCGCCTGGCCACACCTCGGTACCCGCACATCATCGCGCCAAGAGAGGCGCCGACCTTGAGCCGGCCGCACTTGGGACGTGGCGACCTCCCTCCCCGCATCCCCTGCAGTGATCGGTCCTTCGTAGGGGCGAGTTGCATCTGGGTCGGGGAACGGGATTCCGTGCATCGAATGCTGGGTCAGTAACCAACCCTAACCGACTAACCAACCGCCTTGCTGAGTGCTTATGAGGGATGGTGAGGATGCATGCTAACACGCGGTAACGCGGTACTTGAATGAATGAATGAATGAATGAATGAATGAATGAATGAATGAATGAATGAATGAATGAATGAATGAATGAATGAATGAATGAATGAATGAATGAATGAATGAATGAATGAATGAATGAATGGATGGATGGATGGATGAATGAATGAACTTTACATGAATGAACTTTACATGAATGAACTTTACAGCGGACCTCAAAGGGATCGACGGTGTATACCAGGGCAAGCCCCAGCAGGCCCCACCGACAAGGCGCTTTGGCCCCCTTTGCGCCCCTCGCGTCCGTGCACTGCCCACCCACGTTGCCCCGCTGGGGTGACGGTGTCCCCGCTGGGTTCGGCGCTTCCGGGGGGTGGGGTGCTGGCACAGCAGGCACCGGCTGGCTAGGGTCGCGCGGACACGACCTCCTCCGTCCGACTGAACTGCTCAAGGTCCCCTGGAGGCCAGCACCCCTGACCCGGTTCGGCATCGAGGAAGTGCAAGCTGCGGCCCTCTGCGCGTGCGCCTCGCCACCTGCCGGCGGTCGCATGCAGCGACCCGGACAGGAAGTCGCGAGCGGACGGGACCGGAGTAGTAGAGTCGCTCAACCGTCGATGCCGCGGTGAGTGGTGGTGGTGGTTAAACCTGGCTGGGCCCCGTGCTTTAGCGTATCCCCGCCGGGGTGGAGGTGCCTCGCGTTCACCTCTCCCGCTCGATCGGGTCCGCTCTGTCTGTGTCGGTCTGGGTCTGGGGGGGTGTCTCGTCCCTCAGGCCCTCTTGGGCCGTCGGAAAGCAGGCCATCGCCAGGTATTTAAGGATTAGGTATTTAAGGATGAGGTATTTAAGGATTAGGTATTTAAGAGGAGGACCGAGCCCCGAGACAGATGCATGTGAGTCGAAGAAGCAGATGAAGTTTCCCAGGTGTGCTTCGCTTCATTTTACTTTGCTTTACTGCGGTTTGGTTTGCTGCACTTTGCTGTGCTGCGCTTTGCTGTGCTGTGCCCTGTTGTGCGACCTGGGGTCCTTTGGGAACTCGGTCGCCCGTGATAAGTGATACCCGGCGAGTGACCGGAACGAAATCCGGGGCTCCGCTGCCCCTCCCATCCCAGAAGGTGTCGGCCGGCAATCGATGGTGATGTGGCCATCATCACTGTCGGGTGAGACCATATTTTACGCGGCCCTTGAATGACTTTTGGGCGGGCTCTGGTGTTGCACGCTGGTCTGCTGGCGGAGGTACTTCCTCGACGTGACTCGCCGTGCAGCGCCTTATGAAGTACAGCGCCTGTACCGGGTTGGTTTCGCGGGCCACCATAAGGCAGTCCTGGGATGGCCAATTGGCGAACAGCTTTCGACAGGATCCATTCCCGGCGCATACAGGTTTTGATTGTAAGAATGCGGGCTGTATTCAGCTGGTCAGACGGGGCGACGGCGCCTTTGCCTTCGAGCCGTACGGTTGTGTGAATGAAACGCCCTCTACGAAAGGATGTGAAGCTAATTAGTATGTGATGTTACGAAAAATAATTTCAGCATAGAACATATGAGAAGATTGCTGCCCGTCAGGAGTGCAGCCCAAGGTGCTGCTGTCAGACGGACCGGACGGACTGGAACGCTGAACTGACGCCGTGATTACGTGTGTGGTATGATGTGATGACAAGAAACCGCTCTGCACCGACATGATGGTATTTGACCACAAAGCGACACGTCCTTCATTGAAAGATTTGTGCGGATCCCCATACCGCACAACTTGGATAGCATTGTTTCAGTTCCCTTGCAAATAGTGCAGCAACATGACGTGATGATTCGTACAGGACGATTTGTTATGGAAAAGGTGGTGTAATTAACCGAGGAGGCCAAAGTTTCACCTCGCCGTCGAGGTCCACAGACGTCCAAGCTGTGCGTTTCCTTGTCCGTTGTACCTTATGCGTACGGTTTGTTCGTTGAAGTGCCCAACCATAACATCATTTTTGACGACCTTTATTAAATGTAACGGTTTACGCGATGGCAGTCTTGCCCTGAATGACTCTGAATGAGTAATCGGTGTGACCTATCCGTCATTTATGAGGTCTTGAAATTGATGACATATGGAAGCATAACACGTATCTTATTTTTAAAGAATCAGGCAGGTAACAGAACAAATGGAATGACTTGCATGCCCATCAGGACTGCACATCTGTGGATGACAGTTACACGATGACATTGTTATCAAAGGGGTTTACCCTGGATCTGTCTGTTGGACTCCACGTTCGCGCTATACCTTCATAGAAGTTGTGTCCGACAAGGTGCCGGACAAACGGAACAGTCGTATACAGAACGCCGTAACACTGAATGAAGGCTTGTTATGATATTTTGTAATTTTTAACGAAAGCCTATACGTTGTCCTCACTCCTCTGCAGGTTGGGTGGCCCATTCCCACATTGCCGCCGAGTCGGGAAAACGATTTACGTCGCTATACGGCCTCCGACTCTGAACGTGCGCTCCGCATTACTTTGAAGCCAATTTATATTTATCTGGTTTAACCACAACATATCGGTATAATTGGGTCATCATATCGACGGCGTGCACGTGGTGGGCGACCGACTGCAACCTCTTGTTTCGCGGAGAGGCGCGCGCTCTTGTGCCTACGTCGCTCTGTGCATTCAGATAGAGGTAAGAGTATGTCTGAGGTATCATCCATTACACATTCTTGGAGAAAATGGAAAAGGGTGTCCTATGGTACCTGCTCCGGCGGGCGCACATTACTGGCCAAGTGTGATCACAAAGAAGCGTACATCAGGCATGGGGTCGTGCATTGTTGAGACTTTCGGCCTGAGGGAACGATATTCCCACGGACGATCGAAACTGGTAGTAACGCAAACTTGGCACTGTACATGATGCCTATTTCGATTTGAATAGGTTACAATCTCAGCATTACAAACAATGGAAGCGTTGAGAGTGAAAGTTGCTGTTGGTGTGCACTCTTGATGCCTCCGATGTTCCTTTATTTATTTGCTTCGTTCCCAATACGCAGAACTTTATTCATCCCGTTATCTGCGGATTGGTACCATAGTGGGCTTGGTTCGCTGTACCGAAGCGTGCGGCGTGGAGCTCTCTCGGCCGCTACTGCGCGGTTCGCGCTGCCAGTTCAGCTCTCAACACCGCGCACCGGCGACAGCATTTTCATAGTGAAGTTCCATTTTTGAATCTCTACTCCTTAAGCCAGCAGCTGTCCGCGATCTTCCCGAGGCCGCTGCGGAAGCTGCGAGTGGCTGAGCATCCCGCCCTGCAGCTCTCCCAACCGGGCCGCCCCGCCATAACGGGGCCCTTCACCTTCATCAGAGCCCACTAACATGGGCACATCACTCCCGTTACTAACAATACAACAACAACAGCAACAACAACAGCACCCGCGCGGAGCCGGAGCCGCCATATCCGCGTCGCCTTCCCCGGAGTCCCCCCTGACCTCCGGCCGGACCGCCCCCTCAAACAGCTGCGCCTCCGCCCCCCGTAGCTCCGGCCCGCTCTGCAGCGGGACGAGCCGTACGGCAGTAGCCCGCCCGCGCCCCGGGCTCCTCGTGCGGATGGCTCCAGGGACGGCGCCCCGGTGGTCCTCCGCCGCCTCGCTGCTGCTGGTGGTGGCGCTGCTCCTCAGCACCGGGCTGCGCCCGAGCGTGGCCATGGAAGGATCGCGCAAGCTGGCACGGCTGACGGCGGCAGGGGAAGCGGCAGGGGCAGCGGCAGGGGAAGCGGCGACGGCCCGCTTGGGGGTCGGGGCACTCGAGGTCGACGGCGACGACGGGCGCGAGGGTGGGGTGGAGGTGGAGGGTGAGGAGCAGTTGGGCCTGGCGGCCTTCCATGGCCTCTTAGATAAAGAACAACAGCAGGATCTAGAGTGGAGTATGGCCCACAGCAGCAGCAGTAGCAGCAGCAGCAACGGTGATGGTGGTGGTGGTGGTGATGACGAGGGGGCCCTGCGTCGCGAGCTGCTGGACGACTCCTCGTATGCGGAGGCCGACACCTGGGACGCACCGCCGGACGACGGCACCTCGCGGCCACCGCCCAGCCCGCCCAACCCGCCGTCGCCCCCTAGGAAGGGCCGGAAGCGACCCCCCTACCCGCCTCGCCCCCTCGGGTGCCTCCCTCGCCGCCGCGCCCGAAGCCGCCGGCACCGGCTCCCCCCAGCCCGCCTCCACCGCCCCCCATGTCGCCGTCGCGCTCGCCGCCGCCACCTTCCCCGCCACCGCCCTCGCCGCCGCCGCCGTCACCGTCGCCACCGTCGCCACCGTCGCCACCGCCACCATCCCCGCCGCCACCGTCGCTGCCGCCGCCCAGACTGCCGTCGCCGCCATCGCCGCCGGGGCCGAGGCCACCTAAGCCGCCCCCCGCGCGCGCGCGCCCTCGCCTCCCCCTCCGCCGCCGCCGTCGCCGCCGCCACCTTCCCCGCCGCCGCCGTCGCCCTTCCCGCCGTCTCCGCCGCCGCCCTTCCCGCCCCCGCCGTCGCCACCACCGCCCTCCCTGCCGCCGCCCCCTCCCAGCCGCCGCCACCCTCCCCACCGCCGCCTTCCCCTCCACCTTCCCCGCCGCCTTCCCCGCCACCTTCCCCGCCGCCTTCCCCGCCACCTTCCCCGCCGCCACCCTCTCTGTCACCGCCCAACCGAGCCTCGCCGCCGCCGTCGCCGCCGCCGTCGCCGTCGCCTCCGCCGTCGCCTCCGCCGTCGCCTCCGCCGTCGCCTCCGCCGCCAGTTGTACGACCCTCCCCGCCGCCACCGCAGACGACAAGCGGCAGTCGCCGGCCGCCCCCGGACGCCTACCCCCCGACGCCGCCCCTGGCTCCCGTACTGCCGCCGATTGCCCCGTCGCCACCCCCCGCCGCCCGACCTCCGGACCCTCCAGCCGCCGACAGCCGAGTGGCGGGCAGGTCGGTGGGCCCCCCGGGGGTCTGTTTCCCCCCTCACACACGGGTTTCTGTCTTTTTTCAATTTAGCCCCCTCACACACTGCGTACTTGGCGGGCCCCCGGCCGAGAACTCCAAGGTCTCGTTGGTCAGCTGCCAGGAACACATAAGCACGCATACACATACACACATACACACTATGTATTTTGGTCCTTTGTTTGGATCCGGCGGGTCTCTTCTCTAAATACACTTCCTCGGTGTCGTCTAGTTCGGTCGCCTGTATCGTCTGTAACGCTGGACGCGGCTCAATTTCTTTTTACACAAACACACACACACACACAATAACACACACACACACACACACACGCACACACATTGACACTCACATTGACACTCACATCAAACAATCTGTGCGCGCAGGTACGACGTGATCGGCATCGGTATGATCGTTGCCGTACACATGGTCCAGATCCCGGGCACGGACCGTTTCCTGTTCATGGAGCGCCCCTCGGGCTACCACCCTGACGGCAGCCGCACCATCGCGGGCTTCTTCGACGTCCCCACCCGCAAGTTCACGCACATCTTCTCCCCGGACGGACTGTTCTGCTGCGGTCACACGCTGCTGGACTCCGGGGACCTGGTCATCGTGGGGGGCCACCAGGTGGGTTGGGTGGGGGGCGGGGAGGGGTGGGGGGTGGTGGGGTTGGGCGGGGGATACAGGGTCAGTGGGGCGGTGGGATAGGTGGGTGGGTGGGTATAGCGGAGAAGACGCGCGCAGGACCCGAGGCCCGGTGATGCCTGATGCCCGGTTGGTGTTGGGTGGGGACGACGCAACTGCTCGCAAGCAGGCTGCAGCCGGGCGGCGCAGCGAGGGCCCGCCCGGCACGGGGCCGGGGCATGCGCCGTACCACAGCACGTACGGGGTGACCGCCAGCGGGGTTGGGGTGGCGGCAGGGCGGGGAGTACGTCCTGAGGGGAGGGGAGGGAAGGGGAGGGCTGCCCCGGCGGGGCCGGTCCGGGATATCTTATCGCGCAGGTGGCGGGTCCCACCGCAGCATTCTGGGCAACGGGTGTCCCCAGCCGGGTACGATGTGGCGATGTACGGCAGGGTACGATGTGGCTACGTACGACAGGGTACGAGGTGGCAACGTACGGCAGGGTACGAGGAGGCGACGTACGGCGGAGTACGAGGAGGCGACGTACGGCGGAGTATCCTGCTGGGGATGCGGGGCGCCCTGAATGCCTCCGCCCGCGGCCCCTCGCGCCCCACCCGCCCGACGGAGGCCGCCCTCTCTCTTCCCCCCGGGCCCCACCCACCCAGCCCACCCACAATAGCCGCCGCCTCGTCCGCCCGCCCCGCAACGGCCCGCCCCCCTCCCCCATCGTCCCCTCCCTCGCCCGCCCGCCCGCCCGAGCAGGCCAACGCCGGCTACCCCGACGGCATGAAGTCGGTCCGCACCTTCAACCGCTCCTGCACCGACCTGCAGCTGAGGAAGATCCGGGATATGGGCTGGCGCCGATGGTGGGCGCGTCAGCGGGTTGGGCTGGTCGTGGGTGGGGTGAGCTGGACGGGGTGATGGGGTGGGCGGCCCCATGCGCGGCGGGGTGTACGGGGTACGCTGCTGGGTGTTGGGGGCGGCGGCGGAGGTGGGCGGCGGTCGCCGCGGCACCGTCTCTGGCGTCGTCGTGTGTATCGTACCGCCCTGTGTGCGCGGATGTGGGGCCCGCATGGCTTGGCGGGGGACCCGTGATGGCTGTCGTACGTCGATGTCGTACTCGGATGTCGTACTTGAATATCGTCTGCCCTCACCTCTTGCATCCCCCTGGTAGCCGTGTGTCCTCCCCCCCCCAAGCTACATGTGCGCGGAACCTGCTCCGAAATCCACCCATGTAACCCGGGATGCCGGCAAACCCTGCGACCCTCCCCTCTTCCTCCCCGCCAGCCCCCCCCGCCATCTTCCCCGGCCCCCCCCCGCCATCTTCTTCCCCGCCCCCCCCCATCTTCTCCCCCCCATCTTCTCCCCGCCCCCAGGTACCCGACTCCAACGCTGCTACCGGACGGCAGGATTTTCATCATGGGAGGGACCCAGGGTGTGGGGGCGGGTACGGCAAATAACCCGTTCTGGGAGATGTACGACCCAGTCACCACCAGCATCCAGGCCTACGCCATGCGCGCCGCGTACCTGGACCAGTCTGAGCAGGTACGACGAGCGTCGTACGGTTGTACGAAAGAGTGGAGTGTATGTATGAACGGCACCGTCCGGAGCGTGGAGATGGACGAGATTGATTGATTGCCGTACAGCGCTGCGTGTGTTGGGTAGTCAACGGCGCGCCCTCGAACCCCCTCCCCCCCTTTCCGCTGCTTACTGATCCCTTCCTCTGACCCAACCCCACTCCCAGTACAGTTGATTCTTCACCGTACCATTGCTCTGGCAGCAGCGCAGTTTGAATATGTCAGCCCATTTCCTATACCCCCACTCCAAACCTCACTCCCACGCCCACACGGCCACACCCGCAACCACACACACCCATCCCCCCCTTCCCCTCAGATCTACTATCCGTTCAACTACGTGTTGCCGGAGGGGCTGCTGTTCACGTTCTGCGGCCGCGCGGGCTACATCATGGACTGGCGCACCAACAACTGGATCCAGGACGTGCCCCGGCTGCGCGGGTACGGCACCACGCAGTTCCCCTTCACCGGCACCAGCGTCATCTTGCCGCTGAGGCCAGAGAACAATTACCAGGTGGGGTGTGTGTGGGTGTGGGTGTGTGTGTGGGGGGGGGTGGGGGAGGTGGGGTGGGTGGGGTGTTTGTGTGAAGTTGGTTGTGTGTGGGGGTGAGTTGGGGGATGGGGGTGGGGGGAGAGGGAGCGGGGTGAGGCCCGCGGACCGGGGACGCGGGGAGGGAGGCAAAGGGGGAGGGAGGCAAAAGGGGAGGTGGGCAAAGGGGAGGGAGGCAAAGGGGGAGGGGGCAAAGGGGGAGGGAGGCAAAGGGGGAGGGAGGCAAAAGGGGAGGTGGGCAAAAGGGGAGGGAGTCAAAGGGGGAGGGGGGTAAAGGGGGAGGGAGGCAAAGGGGGAGGGGGCAAAGGGGGAGGGAGTCAAAGGGGGAGGGAGTCAAAGGGGGAGGGAGGCAAAGGGGGAGGGAGGCAAAGGGGAGGGGGGCAAAGGGGAGGGGGGCAAAGGGGGAGGGAGGCAAAGGGGGAGGGAGGCAAAGGGGAGGGAGGCAAAGGGGGAGGGAGTCAAAGGGGGAGGGGGGTAAAGGGGGAGGGAGGCAAAGGGGGAGGGAGGCAAAGGGGGAGGGGGGCAAAGGGGGGGGGCAAAGGGGAGGGGGGCAAAGGGGGAGGGGGGCAAAGGGGGAGGGGGCAAAGGGGGGGGGGGGGGGGGGGGCAAAGGGGGAGGGGGCAAAGGGGGAGGGAGGCAAAGGGGGAGGGGGCAAAGGGGGAGGGAGGCAAAGGGGGAGGGGGGCAAAGGGGGAGGGAGGCAAAGGGGGAGGGGGCAAAGGGGGAGGGAGGCAAAGGGGGAGGGGGGCAAAGGGGGAGGGGGCAAAGGGGGGGGGCAAAGGGGGAGGGAGGCAAAGGGGAGGGAGGCAAAGGGGGAGGGGGCAAAGGGGGAGGGAGGCAAAGGGGGAGGGGGCAAAGGGGGAGGGGGGCAAAGGGGGAGGGAGGCAAAGGGGGAGGGAGGCAAAGGGGAGGGAGGCAAAGGGGGAGGGAGGGAAGGGACGGGAGGCGGAGCAACGAGACAAGGCGAAAATCAGAGGGCGGAAGGACTGAGGAGTTGGGGGATGGTCCGTCCTGTGCTGGCCTTCCTTCGTATCACCTCCGCCCCTCCCCTCCACCCGCCTCCCCTTTCGACCTCCCCTTCCCGGCCTCCCACCCCCCTCCCCTCCCGCCCCCCGCCCTTCAGGTGGAGATCATGGTGTTCGGCGGGCAGCGCGAGGCGGCCGTCAAGGACCTCTCCATCATCGCCAACCGCGGCTCCGGCCGCCTGAAGCTCAACTGGAACCCAGCCGCCGGCAACTACACGTTCGAGGGCTGGACGGCGGAGCTGATGACCATCGGCCGCGTGATGCCAGATGCGGTGCTGTTGCCCAACGGCAAGGTCATCATCCTCAACGGCGCCTGGGTGGGTGACGGACGGTTGGGGTGGGGTGGGTGTTCAGGTGCCTGAGGCATGGGGCGGGCGGCAGCCGGGCGGGTAGGGCGGGAAGTCGGCTGCCTAAGGGTTGGGTTGGGTTGGGTTGGGTGTTGCACCATGCCCCTCTGTGGGCTGAGCCGAGCCTCTCCGGGGCATGCGGGCTCTCTCAGAACCAACCATGTGGGCTTTCGCCGCCCCCCCAACCAATTTCCTATACCACCCTCTGACACGGCCACCCCCCACCTCCTCCCGCCCGCGCCCCCGACTGCGCAGCAAGGACTGGCGGGCGACTCGGCCAGCGGCGGCGACAGCCGCGCCAACTACCCCATCCTTTTCGCGGAGGAGTACGACCCCAACGGCCCCGTCGGCTTCCGCTTCCGCCGCATGGCGCCCACGCGCATTGCCCGCATGTACCACTCCACGGCGGGCCTCACGCCCGACGGCACCGTCATCGTGGCGGGCTGCGACCGCTGCTACCGCTACCAGGTGCAGCTGGGCGTGGAGTTCGACCCGTCGCCCACCTCAAAGGTACGATACGTACGATATGAGGACTGTGCGGCGCCCGTACGGATGCCTTTTCCAGCGCGGCGGCAGCGGCGGAGGGGTGGGGACGGGCGGGCGACCGTTGATGCTGTGTGTGTGTGTGTGTGTGTGTGTGTGTGTGTGTGTGTGTGTGTGTGTGTGTGTGTGTGTGTGTATGTGTGTGTGTGTGTATTTCGTCGTACCGATGATGAAGCATGCGCAGGTCCGCTCTCTCGCGCTGTGTCTCTCACATCCAACTCCCCTCCTCCCTTCCTCCCCGTCCTCCCCCCGTCCTCCCCCCGTCCTCCCTTCCCTGCCGCCAATCCCCCAGGCCGAGTACCGCGTGGAGATCTACTCCCCGCCGTACTTCTTCATGGACGAGGCGAAACCCGCGTTCGTGAACGTGCCCATCAACACCATGACCTACACCGGCACCTTCACCTTCGTCTACACCTTCCCCGCCGGCTGGTCCGGCAACCAGCTCACGGACGTGGTGCTCGTGGCGCCTAGCAGTACGACACATTCGTACAACACGAACCAGCGCGTGGTCGGCCTCGAGATCGTGTCCGACATCGCGGCGGGGCAGAACGGTCTGGCGGTCGTGCGCGGCCCGCCCAACATCAACATCGCGCCTCCGGGCATGTACATGCTGTTCCTGCTCAACGGCGACGTCTACTCACGCGCGGTGTGGGTGCAGCTGCTGCGCCCCAGCAAGGGCTCGCCGGGCTGGATGCCCTGAGGCGGCGCGAGCCCTTGAGTGTGTGTGGGGGGGAGAGGGGCCTTGCGGGCCTTCGCTGTCTTTATTGACATAAGGGGGGCCTTGCGCCTTGCTTCGCGGGGAAGGACGACGAGGAGGAGGAGGAGGTGGAGGGAAGGGCGGAAGGCGGCGGCCTTGTGTATCAAGGAGGGAGAAGGGAGCTGGAGGTCTCAGGGGGGGAGCGGACAGGGGAAGAGAGGGGAGCTGAGGGAGGGAGGGGAGCGCAGGGCCCGGCCCCGCGACCCACGGGTCTCTCTCCTGGGTCCAACCGCCAACTACCCCTGAGACCTCCTCCTTGACCTCGCGTCCGTCCGTCCGTCCGTCCGTCCGGGAGGATCCCCTAGCCGCCTACCCCGCGACGCTTTCCTGGAGTAATCCCCCGCCGCGCCCGGCCGTTGATCCCAACAGTCTCCTTGACCCGGGCACCTGCCAAGTGGGCGGCACCAAGTGGGCTGCGCCGACGATGTGCCGTAGGGGGGGGGGATGGTCCGCGCGGTTGGGTAATGCAGTGGGAGTGGGTGGTTGGATGGGCTGCGGGTGCGCCGCGGATTCATCGATTGCACGTGGTGGCCGGTTGGACAGACGGCCTGATTGCGGGGGATCTCCCACTGCTGCTACTGCTGCTACTGGTGGTGGTGGTTGTGGTGGTGGTGGTGGTGGTTGCGTTTTATCCGCGACGCAGGGCGAACCGCGTGCGTCCGGAGTTTCCGCAACCCCTCGTCCCCCCCCCCAGGTTCTGGGTTGGGTGTTTCTTTTCTGCTTTGCCTCCCCCCCTCAGTGTCTGCGTTGGGCTGCGGCGGGTTACTTACCTTTGTTCCAACACCACGGGATGTTGCGAAGATGTCAGGTTTGGATTGCTTGTTGTTGGTGGTGGTTGATCGTTGGCCGTTGCTTGTTGGTCGTTCGTTGGCGTCTGCAACCGGTTTCTGCCTGCCCGACGAACAAGGTATCTCGGATATCGCAATCGTCGTCGTGCTGCCGGGCCCAATCAAGTTGTAGGGCGGGATGCGCGCCCTGCATCATCATCACCGTTAACCCTCCCTGCCCCCTCGCTGTAGTCAGTGAGCTCCTTCCTCTACGTGGCATCACCACGCAGCGGCCCTGAGACACAACTCGATGACGAGACGTCGCCGCCGCTGAGTCGCCGAGCGTCTGCCGGCTCGGCTCGGCCGCCTGCGGGCCCCCGTGCCACCTTGCGCGCGCGCGAGGGCTAATTGTAGCTGTGTGAAGATGGTACGGCATGTAGGTAGAGATGTACGACATGCGCTCGCATCCGGCACCGCGGCAACAGGGAACGGAGACGTGAGGCACGGGCATGTGGGCATGTGGTCGGACAGTCCCGATCCAGGGGAGGGACGGGGCGACGTGCTGCAGGTGATCTGCACGTTCGTGGACGTGTGTGTGTGTATTCGCCGTACATGTGACGTACGTGTGCTTCAAAAGCGTGCTTCAAAAGCGTACTTCATCGTGTGAATGTTCGTTGGAGACGCCCGTGATGCGTGTGTGTGTGTGTGTGTGCGTGTATGTGTGTGTTAGCAAGGAGAAAAGCTGAGCCGTGTATGTGTGTGTGTGTGTGGGGGGGGTAAATGATGCCCTGCTGGTGTGCAGCGATGCGAACGTGTCGTGGCGTGCAGCGATGCGCGCGGGGTGCGTGCAGGTGTGTGTGTGTGTGTGTAGCGCGGCCGTCAGGGCCGGCTCCCGGCTGGCAGCTCGGGGCGGGGAGAGGTGTCAGGCGCCGCGCTCGCTTTGCGGGGTTGGCAACAGGGGCGGCTAGCAAGCGAAAGAGGGGGGCGGGGCACTGTCTTTATTGACGAAGGGGGGCCCGCAGAAAACTAAAGTGGGCCGCCCAGCTGCAGCGAGGCGGCCACTGAGTAAGAGCCACTGGGGCTGTGGGTCGCGTGGCGTGGCGTCCCTAGGGCCCTCCTCCGGAAGTGCGTCATATGCCAGGGGCATCGCAAAGCCCGGTGTGTGCATGAATTATATCTTATGTGTCATATGTGTGTATATGCTATAATCAATGTCTGTGGTGGCCGCCGTACATTGGTGTACGTGAGATGTCGTACAGTACGGGACGCCCCTCGCTGCGTCCCGAGTGCGGCCGTCGTACAGGGCCTGCGCGCATACGTGCTTGTTCAAAGGGTGCGTGTGCTTAGATAAGAGACCCGCCCGACCCAAACCAAGCGGGTGCGTGTGTGTGTGTGTGTCGGTGGTTTGCGGCGTGGTTATAGTGTTTTCCCTCGGCGCATCGTTATCGTGTCGGAGGCCAGGGCCGTGGGTATCGATCGGCCCCCAGGCCGACACTGACCCATGGGTCGCGGCGTCGCTTTCGTCGTTGCAGGGTTCTGGAATCGAGCGGGTTCCTCTCATCGCGGGTGGCTGATCCGGACGCTCCGAGTGGAGGGGCGAGCGCGCTGCAGTGCGGGTATCGAGCGCGCGAACTGCCCTCGTCCTCGTCCGCGTCCTCGTGTGTGTTATCCGGCGGGCAGGGCAGGAGTGCGTGTTGATGTTTGTGTGTGTGGGGGGCGAGTTGATTAGAAAATCTAAAATCGGGGGACCTTGAAATCAAAGACCAAGCCCGGCGGGAAGGGGTAATGCGAACCCCGACAGCAGGCGGCAAGATGTTCCGTGTGGACACGAGCCGTACGATGGGATCTTTGTCGTACGGTTGTATACCTTGAAGTGCGGTTACCGTACTGTTGTGTTTCGTGTGCACGGGCGGGGATGCTCGCCCTGCCTGGGGCTGCATGCCGTTTCGCGGGCGCGCGCGTGCAGGGGTGTGTATTGGGTGACGGTGTGTTGGCGCGTAAGCCGGCCGGGTGGGTGCGCGCGCGTGTGTGGGTCGTGGAGTCAACGACACCGGGTCTGTTGCAAGGTGGCAAGCGGGCATTGTTTTGCACGGCGCGTGTTTAATAGACAGCAATGATTACGCCGCGCGCGCTCGCGTGTGTCTGTGCTTAAAAAGGTGTTGAGTGCCGATTGATTCCTGGCAGCTGGCGGTGAGGGCGATGAGGGTGGTGGGTGCGGGATGCGGCCCGAAACTCGCATCTGCTTCACTCTATGTAACAGCAGGCCAAGTTATTCCTCTTTTGAACATCTCAACATGGACACGTTGTCCTACCGCACATCAACGTGAAGCGCCGCACCGTACAGGTACCATATCTGCGCGCAGTCAATAATTGTCCCTCCGACAGGTTGCCGTACAGGATGCACGACGTCACACCACTAAAACAATCATCGGTGCGACATGTAGTAACGGTTACATTACATTATGTAGTACGGCCTGTACGACCCCGAGGCAGTCAGCAGGGACACTGCGTTCTGCGCAGCGAGTCGGCGATTGGCACGGCCGGGCACAGCCGCACAACCACACATCCGCACCCACCGACACATCCACAACCCTCCCACCCAGCACCTAACCACATGCAAAGATACGGCATGAGTATATCAGCACACGGTGAAGTGCACGCGTTCGATGGCCCTTGCCTTCTGCCTCGAAATACTGGCGTTCTTCGCTAATGGTTCGCGTTCGAGTTCGAGTTCGGGGTGTCAAGTTCAAGTTCGGGTCTGGATTCGGATGTGTGTGTTACTGTGTTTAGAAAATGAGCCCGACCGACCGAGCCCAGATGCAGACACACTTACCATGTAACCTGCAAGAAAGGACGTGTATGTGGCTTCCGTGTCTACGTGTACGGCTATATGTGTACGGCTCAACGTGTACGGCTCTAGGTGTACGGCGACAGGGAGGCCGACGGCCCCGCGCCGTCCTCACCAAAGTCACCATCACGAAACGCCACCACACGGGGCAGGCGCTGCGGGTGCGCCGCCGCGAAGGCTTCGTAGGCGGCGGTACGGCGGAACGCCCGCCAGCGGAACCCCCCCGACACGAACTCCCGCAGCGCGCGGCGGCCGCCCCAGCGCTGCAGCTGCTCCAGGGACAGCCACTGCTGCTCCGCGGTATCACCGCCGGCAGCTGCGGCGCGATTACCGCCGCTAGCAGCGGCAGTGGTGGTCGTGCTACTGCCGCTCGCAGCAGCGGTGGTGCTACTGCCGGTCCCAACAAGCTCGCGCGCAGCACCGCTCGTCGGCTCCGTCGGTCGGATCTTCGAACCGTCGTACCCGCCTGGCAGGGCCCCTCCGCTCGTGTCCCCGGCTCCGAAACCCAACCCGTCCGCCCGCGCCTCGCCGCGCGCCACCACAACCACCCGGGACAGGAAGGACAGCCGCGGCCCCGACGCGCCGCCGTCAATCAGCCGTACATCCACGACCTCCTCCACCCGGATGCCGCCGCCGCCACCGCCGCCGCCGTCCCCGCCGCCGCCGCCGTCGCGACCACCGCCCCCGCCGCCGTCCCTACCCCGTCCGGCGCCCTCCCCCGCGTCGCCCAACCCCGCGCCGAGCCCGGGTGGCAACGGCAATCGGGACCCATCGCTTCGACCCTTCGGTCCCTTCTGCTTTATCAAAGCGGAGCGCAGCGCGGGTACTGGCGGCGCGAGCGGGCGGGCTGACCCCTCGAGGGCGGCGGGATCAGTCCCCGGGGCCGGGACAGCGGCGCCGCCGTACCCGTTGCCGTACCCGTAGCCGTACCCACGCATCGTGCCGCCGAGCGCTCTTCCGCGTGCGCCCGCGGCCCACGGCGCGGCGGCGGCGGCGGCAGCGGCTGTGGCTGCGCCGGGTCCCAAGCCGCCTTCTGAGCGCCGCAGCGGCAGCCTGGGGCACACAGAGCAGATACAGGGGGTGCACCAGGGCAGGTGCAGGGGTGTGTTCGTAGGCAGGCAAGGCGGGTGTGTCTGATATGCGATGGGCATGGCATGGCCCAACAGGTAGCCGTATGCGTATGCTATGTAAGGGCAGGTAAGCACACACACACATATCTGACCGGGCCTGGCACTGGCCAAGGGCTGCTAACCCAGCCCTAACGGAAAGACCGCCGAAGCACTGTGTGTGGGGCGTGGGGGGGGTGCGGGACGAATTCAGTAAACCCCAAGAGCGAGGAGTGCGGGCGAGGGTGCGAGGAGTGCGGGCTGCAACTTGGCTGCAAGCGAGCAGCAAACACGCACGCCCAGCAGTGATCAACGAGCGGGGGCGGAGCAGCATGCACCTAGCAGCGGGAAGTAAGCAGTAAGCAGTAAGCAGTAAGCAGTGAGCAAAAGCGAAAAGAGTTAGAGAGAGAGGAAGAGAGATCGCCTACATGCGGATCACCGCCATGGCCGTACAAGTGTCGTACTGTCGTACTGGTCGTACCGGTCGTACCTTTCGTGTAGGGGGTACATGCCCCACACCACCTCGGCCAGCCTCGCCGCCATGTCGGACCTGCCCCGCGTGTATCGCCGGCCGCCACCTCCCCCCTCAGGGAATCGCGAGGAAGAGGCGGGGGTGGTGGTGGAGGTGGAGGTGGAGGGGCTGGCCGCCGCGGCCAAGCCCAGGCCGGCCAGCAAGCCGCCTGGGTGCGCGCGACCTCTGAATGCGCCCGCGGAGGGCAAGGGGTAGCTGCTGTGCTTGAGCGGCGGCGGCGGCGGCGGCGGCCTTGCTGCAGGCGCGGTGTCCGCCACGGCGACGTCCGCGGCGCCGCTGCTTCGCGATCTGATGTGCCCTCTGGAAGGAGATGTGGGGGACGGGGCCGGGTTCGCGGGCCGTTGGTGGGAAGTCGCGGAGGGCGCGGGCGCGGCCGTAAGACCGCCCGCCGTGGACGCCGATGGGTGAGGCGGCGGAGGCGGCCCCGCAGCACACCTTGACTTGGGCGGCGTGGGCGGCCTGGGTCGCACCCGCGGCATGGGCTCCTCCTCCTCCTCCTGCCCCTCGTCGTCCTCCTCCCCCTCGTCGTCGTCGTCGTCGTCGGTCGCGTCCGCGACGCGCTTCCCGTTCCGCGCCGCCAGTACGGCAGCCTTCGGCGCCGCCAGCCATACCTCAGGCGCCTGCCGTACGGATGGCGCTAGCGTCGATGTCATCAGGTCTGGCGGCGGCGGCGCCGGAGGCGTCAGAGTCGCGACCGTCCCGTGGGTCCCGAACTGCGCGGGCGGCGGCGCCTCGTCCACAGCAGCGACGGCGACGGCGACGGCGGCGGCGGCGGCGTCCGCGGGACGATCTTGGAGAGGGCCCGCGTCCACAGGCTGCAACGCTGACGGCGGCCGCGGTGTCAGCGTCGCGCGCCGCCGTACTTGACCCGCGTCGTCGCTCTCGGTGTGCAACGTTGGCGGCGGCGATGGCGGCGCGCCAGCGACAATGGGGCCGGTCGGCAGCTGATGACGCTTCGCAGACAGCCCCCGCCGTGACGTAACCGTCAGCGGCGGCGGCGGCGGTGGCGACAACGGCGGTGCACCCAGACGACCTTCGCCGCCGTCGCCGTCACAGTGCGCATCATAGTACATCCGCGACGCCGCCGCCGCCGCCGCCGCCTCCGCCATCTGCTTTTGGGGCTCTCCAGGGAGGCACCCGGGCAGGTCCCTGATGCCGATCACACGGACGTCAACCAGCACACCGCTACCATCAGCGGCGGCGCCGCCGAGGGTGTCCGAGCGGGCGCCGCCGCCGCCGCCGTCAGCGGGTCCTGACACGCAGCCGCCATCGCCCAGGATCATCTGATCCTCCAACAGCGACGCCGCGGCCACGAGTACGGCAGTCGGCAGCCGAGCCGACGCGGATACTGACGCCGACGCGGAAGCGGACGGGCCCCAATACCGGGACGACAGTGACAGCGGCACGGCTCCATGGGAGCTGCCCCGGGGCGGATCTCGGGACTGGATATTGCTGGGTGGCGGCGGCGGCGGCGGCGCCGCCGCCGCCGCCGCCGCCGCCACAGAGCCCGTGCCCGTGCTCCTGCTCCGACCGTGTCTGGCTGTCGCCGTTCCGCCGTCGCCACTGCACGACCCGCCGCCGGCCCCTCTAAAGTCTGCCGTACTGCCCCACGACGGCGGTGTGCGACGCACCCAGCCGGCCTGCACTTCCCGGCTGGGTCGCTCCGCGGCGCCGTCGAGGAAACCCGTCAGTTGCGCCGCCTCGTCGCCATCGTTGACGGCGGCATCGACATCGCCGTCGGCATAATTGCCGCCGACGTCGCTCGCCCATGCCGTACGCAGGGCGCCACCTTCTCTCGCGCCGCTGCTCGGCCACGCGGCGGCGGCGGCGGCGGCGGTGACGGCGGCGCTGTCCCCGGCGTTGTTGGTGGTCATCGGGTGCTCAAGGCCAGCGGCGCGTACCTCACAGCAGCAACCGCTCAGACCGGATCTCACGATCGTGGAT
Organism: Eudorina sp. 2006-703-Eu-15; assembly: GCA_003117195.1. NCBI lineage: Eukaryota > Viridiplantae > Chlorophyta > Chlorophyceae > Chlamydomonadales > Volvocaceae > Eudorina > Eudorina sp. 2006-703-Eu-15. Next base: position 74,464 of record BDSI01000203.1, read on the forward strand.
CCAGATCCGGATTCGGATCTGGCGGGCCCGATTTTGGATCCGGGGGCCGCCTCGGGGATATTGAAGAGTCCCGCGATGCCGCCCGGGCCCTGCAGCAGGGCGGACCCGGGCACCTCGTCGCCGGTCAGAGACCCGATCACGTCACACGCGCTGACAGAGCTCCTGCCGGCCGCGGAGGTGTTGCTGCCAAGCGCCAATCGGAGTGTTGTACTGCCGTACATGCTGCCGTGCACTGACAGGATCCCCAGCAGCCCGCTGGACGTCCCGCTGCCGTTGACGACAACCCGCGGGACGGCCGCTGCCGCCGCCGCCGCCGCGGCAGCCGCGGCGGCCGCGGCGGCGGAGGTTACGGCTGCGGCGGCGGCGGTGGCACCACTAGCGGCGGAGGCGCGCCCGAGCGACAGGAGGAGGAGGGAATCGTGCGCCGACGAGTCACCGCCGAAGGCGTCGCCGTCCGCGCTGCACAAGAGCTGCTCACCATCACCGCCGACGAGTAGCAACGGCGGCGGCGGCGGCGGCGGTGGCGGCGGTGGCGACAGCATCGGATCCAGAAGCTCCATCAGCCCGGTGCCGCCGCCGTCGCCGCCGCCGCCGCCCCCGGCCCCCGTCGAGGTCCCTGCCGCCGGCGCCGTGGTGAGCAGCCCCGACGCCTTCAGCTCCGCTCCCATGTCAGGGTGCACGTGCCGCCGCTTGCGGCGCCGGCGGGCCGCCGCCGCCGCCACGCCGACGGCCGCCGCCGCCAGCAGGCCCGCCGTCACCGCCGCCAGGCTGACCCACAGCACGGGAACGCGTGTCCTGCCGTTGGACGCGGCAGCGGCGGCGGCGCCTCCGGTCGCGGCGGCGGCTGGCGGGCAGGGAGTGCTGTACGACTACGTTGGGATGCGGACAGTGGCAGAGTCGGTGGGGCGCGCGGTCGTCGGCTGGCGGAACACGGAGAGTGAGACATGCCGGTGTGTTTTTGCCGGTGTGCTTTTGCCGGTGTGTTTTTGCCGGTGTGTTTCCCAGTGCTCGTGCCTGGTGTTTTGGTAAGGTACCCGCCCGACCCAAACCAAGCACCAATATACGTACCTCTTGTGTTCGTGGCCGGTGTGCTTTTGCGGATTGTGATTAGTGTCATCCGCCAACTGATATCTGAATATGCTTGTCCACTCATCCGCTTGCTGCTCGTTCCTTCGGGTTGTCCGAGACGACCGAGCGCATGTACGGCCGAGATTCGCGCTGTACGGCCGAGATGACATCCGTACGTGCGACAGAGGTGCGACACATGCAGGGCGCAGCGCAGGCTCTGCTGCTTACGTCAGCACCGTACAGCCGTACACCCACGGCGGCGCAACAGATGCGAGGGGACACACCACACACGGTCTGGTACACAGCTCGTACAACACACTGGCATCCTCAATCATAACACTGGCAACCGACAGAATCATCCCCCAGGGCAGGCCTCGGGAATCAGTCTTGCTATCTTCCGGAACGGGGAAACAGCCGCCACACCGTATCCCCCCACCTGCACGGTCACATCCGCGGGAGGGCTTCCGACGGTGACCCCTGTGGGGCTGCCCGAGGGCGTCAGAGGTACGGGCAGCGGCACCACCTCACAAGGGCTGAGACTGGCCACGGCGGCCGCCGCCGCCGCCGCCGCCGCCGATGCCGATGCCGATGCCTCGGCGGCGGGGGATGTGGTGCTAGCGCCGCTTGCCTCGCTAGTCAGCCCGGATGCGGATCCAGATCCAGATCCAGATCCGGATCCGGATTCGGATCCGATTGACGAGGTGTCGCAGGCGTCACTGAAGGCCGCAGTGCCCGCGGCGCTTAGAGGGAGGCGGTACACCGCCAGGAGCTGCGGACGGGACGGAGCACGGACGGCACGGAGATGAAGTCATGGGTTGTAACGGTTACAAATGAGTTGTAAGGAGGCCCCCGGCTGCAGCTGTCACCGACGACCCGTGGGGGCCACAAAGGTGACGTAGGATAAGGAGGGGGGCCGCCCGCATCCGGCGCTCCTCTTCCAACTATGCGTCGGGGACATGGCGGCACGGGGGTTAAATTGAAAAGACAATCCCAGGCACACCCAGAAAAAAACATACTTACGTGGCGAGGTACCTGCGGCACACACGGTGTATTGCGGGGGCGGATCGCCGCTGAGCGAGCGCGTGTACGGCAAATATGTACGGAACCGGGCATATGTAATGATATGAAGATCTGGATCCGGAGTCACACACAAACACACACGGGTGGGGTGTCTAGTTACTGTATTTTGTCTTGCTCCCTTCCGCTTTGCCTCATAACTTGCTTCCTTCCGCGTTCCCGCATGATGGACGACCGACGCTGCTTCCGTGGGGACCGTCACCATATATTCGTCATAAATTTTACGGGTCGGTAACCAATCCGTTTGCGTGCGTCGTGCGTCTCCGTATTTAGTATTTGCGGTATGATTTGCCTTGCGGTGGTGGCGCGGCTGCCTTGTCCGCGCGCCTGCATCTGGTAAGTTTTTCCTCGCAGGTTCTATGGTAAGTATATTGCCACCTGGGATCGGGCGGGCGGGCGGGTTGCAATTCTAAACACACGGGTGGGGCATTGGGTAGATGGGTACATAATTTGCAAATACGGGTAACCGTCGGACACCACCACGCCCGTTGCATAGCACGCACTCCCGCTGTGACATCCTAATAATAACTCAAGGCCTGCCCGCCCACAGATGGTAAGTAATTACTTGCAGGTTATATATGGTAAGATGTTGGAGCGCATGTGGGCTCACCGTAATTCAATCGTGCCCTTTGGGCGCTATTCTCGTTGACTCCTGTTAATGCGGTATTTGCAAACCAGTGCTTTTGGGCGTTTTTGTTTGCCCTTGGGCCTCCGGCTCGTATGGGTATGTGCAGGTATGGGGTTACGCACCCCCCAACCATGTAACACACACACATATATGGTAAGGATATCTGCACCTGGGTTCGGTCGGTCGGGTTCCTTTCCTGAACACACACGCACGCACCTGCGACGCTATCCGGAGGCCCTCTTCCTGGGGCGGGGAGATGCGCACGACCCCGCAGCCGTCGCAGGTCAGGTTGTTATTACGCCCCAGCCAGGCCGCCACTGCATCCGCCACCCAGGTACGCAGCGTGCTGTCGCTGAGGGCCTGGCCACCGCCGTCGCCGCCTCCGCCTCCGCCGCCGCCGCCGCCGCCGCCGCCGCCGCCGCGGGCCGCACTGCCGTCTGTCCCGTTTCTGGAGCTGCCGGAGGTGACGGTGAGGACCAAATCGAACATGCTCCCGCTGCTGCCGCCGCCACTGCTGGCGCTGTCGAGGCCGTATTGCGGCTCCCGCTGTTGCAGCAGCCTCAGCGGCAGACCGCTCAGGCCGTTGCGGCTGCTGCTGCTGCTGCCGGGGGACGGCGCCGCCGCTGGCGGCGCGGCCGCCGGCTGGCGGCAAACGACGGCCGTGAGCGTGAGGTTGACGTTTGTGCTGCTGCTGAGACTGTTGATGCTGCTGCTGCTGCTACTTCCGATAAGGCCCGGAGGAGCCTTCAGGTCGTCCAGCAGTGAGGCGGAGCCGCAGATCGCATCCTGATCCAGCATCCAGGAAACAAATACGGGGATAGGGTTCAAGGCGGGCTGGCATGAGGTGAGTGGGTTCAGAGCTGAGCTAGGCTAGGCTGGGCAGAGCAGGCATTCCAGGCAAGGACCTGACCGAGTGTGACATACTGAAATCATCTATCTACACACCGAACACATACATATTGCCAGCGAATGCAAACGCTGGCCGTACCCCGTACATGTGTCGTACTCATGCGGTAAATAACGGCCCACCATGGCAGCCTGCAGTCGTTGTGCCGCGCTGCCGTCGGCCGTCCCGCCGCCACTGGCTGAAGGCGCTGCTACAGCCGCCGCTGGATCCGACGTCGGCGGAGGCTGTAGCATCAGCAGATGTAGCTGCAGCGTGGCCGCGACCTGCCAGCCAAGCACCAGCACCTCAGACGCACCGGGGAAGCTCTTGGCAAGCACTTGACTGCCGTACGCCGCACTGCCATAGAAAAACCCTTCCTGGAGCGCCTTCTTGCGGACCAAAAGGGTGCCGTACGGGTTGGCTGCGTCGACCATACCGGGGGGGATGCCCAGGCTCGCTGCGGCGGCGGCAGCGGCGACGGCGACGGCCGGGGCCGGTGGCGGCTGGCTTGAAGCCGGGGCTAGCTGCGGCGGCGGTACCATTAGCAGCGGGTTTGATGGCGTGGATGGTGTGGATGGCAACGAATGTGGCGGAGGTGAAGGCACCTCCGGAGTCGGAGGGGTCTCTGGAGCCCGGGCGGGGGCCCCGGGGGCCGGGGCGGGTGGGCGGGTGGCCTTGGCGGAATCGAGTCCAGTCAGTCCGGGCGGAGACAGCACCGTTGGGACAGCCTGGGGCGGCGGCGTTAGTGACGGGAGGGGCTGTGGATGAGGTGGCTGTAGCTGCGGCGGGGGTTTTAGTGGCTGTTTTAGAGCTTGTTGCGGTGGCGGTGTCTGGTGTGGCTGCAGCTGCTGCGGCTGCGGCTGCTGTGGCTGCGGCGGCTGCGGCTGCTGTGGCTGCGTCTGCGGAGGACTTGGAGATCTCCGATGCCCAGCAGGCCAAAGGGGATCGGCGGCATAGGCAGACACGGGTGGCGAGGGTAGCTGGGGCGGCTGTTGCGGTGCGGTTGAGGACGGCAGCTGTGGCTGTGGTGGTGGCGGTGGTGACGGCAGCGGCGACGGCGGTGGAGGTGGCAGTGGTGGCGGATATCGGGGTGGCAGATGCGATGGGCCCAGCGGTACGGCCGTTTGCGTCGGCGGGTCCTGAAGAGCTGTTGGGTATGTGGGCGACCCGGCTGTGGTCGGAAAGGGAAACGGGAGAGGTGCGGTCGTCGGGACTTGATGATCTTCAGGTAGCAACAGTAGCAATGACGGCGGCGGCGGCGACGGCAGCGGCGGCGGCGGCGGCGGTGGCGGCAGCGGCGGCAGCGGCGGCGGCGGCGGCAGCCCCCGCGACCCGGTACAACGCCACGGCGGCCTGTGCACCTGCACATGGGGCGCCCCCGACGGCGGTTGGAGCTCGGTTCGGGGAGGGTACGACAGCTGTCGGATCTCAGGGGGGCCGCGTGCGGGTTTGACCCCATCGGGTAGCGGTACGGATGGAACCGCGCCGTGCGCAGGCCGCGGCGGTGCGCATGGCGGCGGCGCCGCCGCCAATGGCCGCGCCCCATGAGGCGAGGCGACCGACGGAGCCCGCCGCGGCGACGGCGGGGACGGCGCGACTGGGCGCCCGCATGGCGCCGCCGGGCGCAAGGCCCCGTTTAGCGGTAGCGGCGGTGACCCGGTTGGAACGGCCGGCGGCGGCATCGCCTGAGCTGCCCGGGAGCCGAACGGAACCAGCGGCGGCGCCGAGGGCTTCGGCGGCGTCGTCGGTGTCATCAGCGGCGGCGGTGACGTCACGGCGGGCGGTGCGTCCGGCTGCGGCCGGTGCCGTACCAGCGGCTCCAGGGGGGCCGCCGGCGGTTCCCCGTCGCACGGCGTAGCTGCGTCCACGTGCGCCTCTGACCACTGCCCGACCGAATCCGCCGCCGGCTGCCGAGCTGGCGGCGTCACGGCCGCCACCACCGTCTGCGGAGCACCTGCCGCCAGCCTCGCCCTCGCCCTCGCCGCCGCCGCCGCCACCGCCACCGCCGCGCAGCCCACAAGCCGTTCCGCCTCGAGGTCGCTTCGCACGTCCGTCATAAAGCAGACACGTCCAGCCAGCGGCGCCGCGTCGCCGTCGCAGTCGCCCTGCAGCAGCAGCAGCAGCAGCAGGCCGCCGCCAGGACCGTGCGGGTCGCTGCCGTCGCCGTCCGCGTGGCCTCCATGGCCGTCATCGCCGTCGCGCTGCCCCGCCACGGCGGGGGCCGGGGGCCAGGTGCACCAGAACGGCGGGTGCCGCTCTCCGGCCCCCGGCCGCACGAGGGCGGCGAGGGCCGTGCAGTCCCTCTGCGGGGGGCGTAACGGGGGTGGCGGCGGCGGCGCGACGCGGAGCGGGACGTGTACGGGGCATTGATTTGTATTGACATGCCGTACCCCTACCCCCGTACAAATAGTACCATTATCAGAATCGTATCCATACATGATACACCCGGTCGGGATACGGGTCCACCTTGTAACGGTTACAAAAAGGTTATGATAATGTGCCCGATGATTGTGAGGTCAGGGGCTTATTATGTTTGAGGTGACACGCTCTTTGTCAGCTTCGCGTGCACGGGCGGATTCACGGTGAAATGTGTACGGTACGGGGGTCACAACCGCAACAGCCGGCCATATGTGGCCCAGGCCATATGTACACACAAACACACCCCGGCACGGGGGACGATGCGCGCTTCGACCCGAGCGCTGGCGGCGCTGAGGAACACATCGGGTCCCCCCACGCCCGCACACGCCAAACTGCGGTACAAGATGCGGAACAGAATGATGAGGGCTCCGCGACAGCCCCTCCGGTGCCGGAGCTTGATTGCACCATGTACTGCGTGCGGATGACGTTACAACGTGCTGTCCTCCTCACCACTGCCCCACAACTGTCACACAACTGCCACACAACTGCCACACAACCGCCACCACAACCAACACCACACGCACCTGGACGGTGACTGTGCCATTCGGGGAATTGTGCACGATCCTGTCGGTTACACTTCCGTCGAGCTGGAACCAATCGAAGAGGCCCTACCTGAAGCCCAACTCGTAGTTGAATGCGGCGGGGTTGTTGGCTGTGTTGTTGTTGTTGTTGTCGCTGTAGTTGTTGCATTGTGGTTGCCCCCACACCGTCGGCCCCCCCGGTGTTTCTGAGGTCGTCGCTGCTGCTGCCGTCATCGTCATCATCATCGCCGACACCACTGCCGTTACTGCTGCCGCTGCTGCTACTGCTGCTGCTAACGCCCCTGCTGCTACTGCTATTACTGCTGTCGATGCTACTGCCGCTGCTGCTACTGCTGCTCTTACTGCAGTCGTTACCGCTGTCTGCACTGGCACCGCCGACAGGGCCGCTGCCCGCTGCCGCTCCACACGGGACGCATTCAAACACCACCTGGGGCTCTGCCGTAGCGGCCGTGCTGCTAGCCAGGCAGCGCCCCACGACGGAAGGCGGCTCCGACATTCGCGGGGCGGCTGCTGCTGGGGTCGACGGCTTCCCGGGGGCTGGGAAGGAGGATGCCGTGGCCGCGTGGTCGGTCGGGAGGGGACCGGGGCAGGGAGGTTGTTTTGGCGGCGGCGATGGCGGCCCTGTAGCGAGGACCCAGCAGAGAACTGGAAGAGCCTGGCTGGGAGATCCTAGTCCCATAGATGATGATGGGGAGGAGGCGATATCGGTCCGCCCGGGTACTGAGCCGCCGGCGGCAGCTGGAGCCGCCAGGGGCGGCCCGGGACCTCCGGGGGGGCAGTCAGGTGGTGCACGACCGGCGCCGAAACCATTGGCCGCTGCCACCCAGAGGCCAAGCAGAAACGTCATACAACCGCGCCACATCAGTTTCGAGGTGGAGCAGGTAGGCGAGCTAGTTCTGGGAGGAGGCAGGCAGGGCTGGCGGTCCTGTTCTTCTCCGTAGTGTCCGGACGGCGTGCGATTTGGTTCGCTGCCGACAGAAGCATCGGTGCGCACATTGGCCGGGGCGGCAGTTAATTGTGACTTCGCAATTCTGGTCCCTTGGAATGTTGGCCATACAGGACAGGGTCGTTCAATTCACTTGGGACTGTTTCCCGCTGTGTTGGGACCAACTGCTGCTGACCATGTGTGATACAAACGGTGCAATTATATGATATTTCAGAGATTTTGACTTGAAGTTGCTTGTTTTTTTCCGAATACCAGGTAGGGCAGGTCCTGGCGGCAGGTTCATTCACACTTAAAACGTCCTGCGTAGCTGACGCAGGATGATGCTGCCACGGTTTTGTATGACTTGATGCGAAAATCAGCATAAGCTTCTTTCTGTCCGACAATAAATGCGTTTTTACAAAAACTTTCCGCAATAGTTACGTACTTTTACGGATGGATGACTTTACGGTCAACTTCTGCGCGATTCCTTGGAATGCATGCTGCGGAAGGCCCAAAAATAGTTTATAGCTCATGAGAAAAAGCAGAATCACACCGGTATCTTATCACGCCCGAAATAGGAAGCAACATACGCTACTGTAAGCGGTTTCGGCTCTGACCAACTTGCAAGTACGCTGCTGACGATGATAAGTTACACAAAATAAATTTATAGTTCTACGCCTAAGTCTTTGCTGGAAGGCCGGCTCAATCTGAGCAGTTACCGGTACTCGTAATCAGGAACCAACCCCCATGGCGATTAAGAAAATCCATGATATTTATAGTAATAATTGATGTACTTTTCAACGATATCGGCTGCGGCCGCACGGTCTACGGTACTCGAACTCTGTCGGCAATTACTGTCGGACTCCGTTCGTCGCGTTTCATAACCACCGTCGACCCCTTTCTTACCAACCACCTAGACGTGCAGGAAAAGGAACGGCGCACGCACACACCCGCGCACGCACCCCACCTGGTGTTTTTGCACAAACAGTAATTCCATTCTACCCTCAATCCTGCATCAACTTGATCAGCTGCACCCTGCTGCACCATGACGTCACCGGGCGCGGCACGAATCGCCACCGGCCACTTTGGGCCACTTGTTGGGACGTGCTGTGCAGCCTTCGTGCGTCGAGCGGAGCGTGTAATGCCTAAACTCTTAATTCCTCACAGGATTAGCTAGGAACTCTTCAATAACGTGCTTGCTCCCACTTCGCATGATTTTTGGGCGGGGCCCCAGCGCGAAGCGCGTTCGGGGGGCCCCGCCCCCTAGGATTGCCCATGTCCGTGTGTCCGTGTGTCCGTGTGTCCGTGTGTCCGTGTGTCCGTGGTCCGTGTGTCCGTGGTCCGTGTGTCCGTGGTCCGTCCGGTAACGGCAAAACGTTCATTATCCGCTAAACTAATTCGCTGTGTTTGTCATATTAATTGTCCTCTATTGCAAGGTAACTTTGGTTTGGCTGAAAAAAATTCTTTGCGCACAAACGGTCAAAGTAAAGCTCCGCGGTCTCCATGGACCCGAGTCAACATTCACCCAACGCCTCTCGCGCTCATGTTTGTTGCAACAGGTGCCGCGTGATGAATACTTGAATTAGGAATGGGCGGCGCGTGCTAAATTGAACTTCGATAGTGTTCTGATGTTTGAACATCAAGATACCACCAACACCAAGATTTGCCTTTCTGTCTTGCCAGATGAATACAATTCAACAATATGTATTGAATCAAAGTTTCAAGATGCAAAGGGATAGCGTACCGAGTGCCAACGAGTTCTCCAGTTCCGATGGCCCAAAGTCCGGGTCTCACCGCGGCTTTTTCGCACCCTGTTTTTGCCTTACATTTGCTATGTAACTATTGATAGCAAACTTTAGAGGTGCACGTCTGCTGCGGGCGTGCAACTGAAGGGTTGCATGCCTGCAGACGGACCAAACAACTACAGTTTCACGGCAAAACAAGGATGCTTCAAGCTTGATTTGTGATCATCTGCTTGACAGACGGATGTGGTAGTGCAGAGGTAGTGCCGATACGGTGACCGCCGTCGCCGGCGGCGCGTACTGCAGGATGGTTTCGGGGCTGCCGACGTGTTTGGGCTTGGTGAATCTATGCACGCCAATCCACCTTCAACATCAACGACACCCCCAATGGTAACCTTTCACTCTCTCACACTGTTGCGCGGTAATAGAGTTTTCGTTCTAAAGCAAGCGGCCTGTACGGATTATAGGGGGCCCCGCCCTTTTCCGGCTTCGAGGAAGCCGACCCCTACTTGTCCTGCAACCGGTACCAGGGGGTGTAATTAACGGTTATGGTGACGCAGAGGCCTTCTGAACAAAAACAATTGACATACCGCACCCCCGCCCGGCAGTTGAACCGGCCCAGGCAGCTGCAGTCAACTTCGTGGGGTCATCACATGGCATGGCTTGCCGCCTTGTTGGTGGGGCCTGCTAGAGCTTGCCTGCTGGCATACACGGTTGATCCCTTTTGGGGTCCGCTGTAACGTTCATTTCAAGTACGGCCTTCCAAGTACGGCCTTCCGAGGTCGGCCTTCGTTCGAATCGTGCTGACGGGGCCTTCATGTGGTGGCCTCTCTCCCAGTCTCGTGCGGTGACGACCCTCACACACACACACACACACACACACACACACACACACACACACACACACACACACACACACACACACACACACACACACACACACACACACACACACACACACACACACACACACACACACACACACACACACACACACACACACACACACGCTCGCTGTAACGCCGCACTAGCTACCGGTCTGCGGCTCATCGGGCGGTCTCGGAGGAACCGCACCCGTGACAGGTGACACAGCCTGCCATCATGACAGCCGGGGGCCCCCGCCGCCGTGGGTCAGCGGGGAGTACGTACGGTTGCGTCATTCGACCGCCATCACCCGGTGCGCGGCCTCAGCCGCAGAGTAAAGAATGGATGACTGGATGCTGAGCCTGAACAAGGCAAGGCCTGAAGGCGGTTGGCCGTGGTGCATTTCGTCGCGCACTGGGTCTTACCATGAGGGTGGCCCCCAACGTCCCAAGCCACAATTAACCCCGCCAGCGGGTCGGCTGCTACTTGTTTCCAGGAGGGGAAATCCGGGCGCAGCACCAGAAGCGTGGTGTGGTGGCTGGACTAGCCGGAGACGCTCCCCTGGCCCGTGGGTAATGGACGGGTGCGCAGACCTTGCCAGGGCTGTTGAGATAAGGCGCCCTTGCCAAGGGCGTATGTGGGCCCACCGGATGGCGTTTACAAAGCCCGGGTCCCCCGGGTCCCCCTTGCAACGCTGACGTTTACGCCTGGGCCCCCGGGTCCGCTGCAACGTTCATTCATTCATTCATTCATTTACGATCAACCATCACGCACGTTACTCGAGCCCATTATTCATCAGTGCTCAAATAATGTACGCGGGCTAGTTGGTGACCAAAGATGGCATGATTGGTGGCAACGATTACAAGGTAGGGCTCCAGAGTCCTGACCGTTCGGGGAGGTGGGGTACTGCCCGCGCATGAGTGGGTAACACGGATAACACGGGCCAAGAGAGACTAGAGGCGACTCTATATCGACACAATATACACAATGACGGGCCCAGCCATCCGATCTCGTTGCGACTGCCAACCCCGTTGCAACTGCCAACCCCGGAACGACCGCGTGCTACCAGCACGTGCCGACATGTGCAACACGGAGCCGACAGGAGGTATGGGGAACGGAGAGTGCGCTGCGCAATCTTGTTTCATACATTTACGGCATACATCATGTGCATTCACGCCAAGCGTGCAGGGCCGCGACAGCCAGTCAGGTCATTGCGCGGTGGCCTATATGTAGGTAAGCGAATCGACTGCTCGACTGCACACGGGCGTATGTACTGCCTCCCTTTCTTGTTCTTCAAATTAGACCCCCGTCCCTGCATCCCCATGACGACGACGAGTACCGACCCTCGCACACCCCGCACCAGGAGCCAGCTGTTTGCTGGCACCCCTGCTGGCGTATGTACCACCCACCCGTGGCAGCATGCGTATTCATACAGCCGCGCGCCCACGCGCAGTTGATGGGGGGGGTGGTGTAAGGGGTTGACACTTGCTAGTCACACACGCGCTTCCAGCGAGCCGCTCATGCCTACTACAACTTCTTGGCCGCCCGCGGCCGCCGGCAGACGAACCGGACCCCCTGCCCGCAGCCCTGCATCTGGAGGCTGCCGTCCGCCGCCATCAGCGGGCACAGCGCCGGGCCGCCGCCCCTCGGGCCGCCCTCCTCCTCCCCGTCATACTTGCCCTTCAGCCAGCACGTGAAACCCCTGTCCGCACACAGCGCCTGTGCCGCGCGGTACCCCTTGGTCTCCCAATGGGGCACCAGGTCCCAGCCGCGGCCCAGGCCGTGACAGTACGACAGCGCGCCGCTGTACGACATGAGCTTGGAGGCATCGGTGGTGTACATGCGGTAGCTGTAGGCGCCGTCGTGCAGGTAGAGCACGGTGCGGTCGGTGGGCACGTCGTCGTCATCTGCTGCTGCGAGCGGCGACAAAAACCGGGCATCACGAGTGCAAGCAAGTGAAGTCAAAGGTACTTATCTTAATCAATCCCCCTGAGATGTCACGTGGGGGTCCCATCTGCGTACACGGCACTTGGACACCTGACCAAGACATCACGAAATGAACACCATCTATCTGACACGTGTTTCGTGCTTCTGCTTGCACTTATAAGTGTGCGCACCGCAACCCATAGTCTTTCTATTTGGGTGCATGCGTGCTTGGGGTGAGCCCCGCCACTCATGGACACACACTGTGTGTCACACAAGGATGGCCGTGTGTGACTGCACCAGCCCCCAGTCTAGGGAGGTTCATGGTGGCGTTCCGAGAACCCGCGACGGGGGATTGTGCGCCCCGTGATTGTGTGCTCTACATCTACATCATCCTCCACACACTCGTGACTCGTCACCTGAATCGCTGCCGCCGTCATTTTCGTCGTCGTCATCGCCGCCCGTGTGGCGCGGCGGCGGCGGCGGCGGCTGCTTGCCCGGGCACGCGTGGAGGTCCTTCCCGCCGCCGCTGCAGGTGGCCCAGCAGAAGTCATCGAAGCGCAGGCCGCGCTTGTTGCAGTAGTGGATGTACGGGTTGCACCAGGGGTTCTCCCGGCGGCACTTCCAGTAGCAATTCACTGCGAGCGTGCATCGGGGGGCGGAGCAGACAGCGGACGGATGGACGGACGGACGGACGGACAGTCAAATGGACGGATGCAGGCATGGGCGGCGCCGGCATTGGACGGCGTGCATTGAGTGCCGTGCAACGAGGTAGGGTTTAGTAGAGCTGAATTGCGTGTCAGGATCTAGGGCCTAGGTCAGGCAAATCCAGTCACCATGCCACGAGCACATGAGCTTCACGATCAGGGACAGCGTACATGCCCTGTTTGTCGATTTCTACGGTGCTACGGTCGGTTTCCAGTTGGCGTGACAAGACCCGACTCACAGCCATCACTGAGAGGGAGTGCTACAGGTCATAGTTAAACCAATTACCGCTCTCCCTCCCCCATGAGGATGGACTTGCTTATCCGCCAGGCTGGGTTGGAACCGGCGGGTCGGGTCGGGCATCACCACACACCAGAAGGAAAGGGAACCAAGCAACGCCAACCTCACAGACAGGACGGGGACAGGGACAGGGCGGCAGAGGGAGAGAAAAGCTCCCAAAGCGGCAAAACGGCACAACAAGGCCGCACCTCCTACTCCAGGCCACCAGGCGAGACGGAAGGCCAAAGACGACCCACCCACCAACAAACAACAAAAAACAAAAAAAAGAAAAGAAAAAACAGCTACAAAACCAGAACACAGCAACGAGGCAAACACTACCCAAAAAAAAAAACTACCCAAAGAAGCAGGGCAACACCCAACTGCAGCAGCCACAGAAGACACAAAGCAAACAACGGAAGCAACAACCTGCAGCAGCCCCAGAGAACACCGGAACTCTCAACAGAAGGAGACACACCAGACCGCCCAACAGAAGGAACCCAAACCCCCCACCCCCCAAAAAACAGACCCCCCAGGCTCGCACGAACCCAAAAGCACCGAGGTGCCGCCCAAAGCACAGGAGGCCAGGGCACGAGCACACCAAGGCGCCAAGCACGTCATGGCCGAACCCGGGTGCCGCTCGGTAGGGTCTCGAGCACGAGCACACCGCAGGGCCGCACAACAGGGCGCCGCTCCACCAGCCACGCCAACAGACGCCGGCCCGGCAGAGCACGAGCACGCCACGAGCAAGGGAAACGTCCAGGGCTGGTACCCTGCGGGGCGCAGCAAGCAGGAACACCCCTCCCTCGCCAACCCAACACTGGAGGCCCTTACCCCTACAACACTGGCCCCCCTAGACCCACACACGAATCGCCCAAACCCCGGATCCCCCACTCACTGATCTCGTCAGCCGTGGGGTGATGTGAACTGGGGGGTTGGGACCGCGGCGACGGCGACCGCGGCGGCGGCGACTGCACCGGGTTGCACGTGCTCCCTGCGGTAGGGGTGAGGGGGGGTGGACGCGCTCGGGTAGGTACGACAATCCGTGGCATACACATACACATACAACCAGGGAGCGTCAGTGTTGCTATCTTAAAATATTCACGGGCCAAACACCTGGAATTTTTTCATTTCACGGACCCTGGTTACCCTCCCATATGCATCCGCGACGCCAGGAAAGCATGCTTCACCCCTGAGAATATCTGTCGTAGCTGTGGTAGCAGTCGCCTTGCTGTCGAAACACGCAGAAATATGTCCCGGCCTGCCCGGAGGTTTTCATTTCTTGGCACCTAGGAAGGCCCCAAAATCTGCCCTGCTAAAGGTTTTTTGGCCACTGGCGACAGGCCGGAAACCTGCGGAATTCTATTTCCCCGTTTTGGAAGATAGCACTGCTGCCACCCACATTCCGCCATGCCCTGCCATTCCCCCCCCCAGGTGCTGCTGCCCTGCCCGCCATGCCCCGCCATGCCCATCCCCAGCTGCTGCTGCTGCCCCTCCCGCCGCGGTGCTCACTCCTGTCCCGGCACACGAAGCGCACGGACTGGTCGCAGCCCTGCTCGATCACTCGGCCCTCCGCGTTCATCAGGTAGCACAGATCCCGCCGCTGGTGCTGCCCGCCCATCCAGCAGGTCATGCGGCGCAGGTGGCACAGCACCCGCAGGGCGTCTGGGGATTGGGGCCAGCAGGTAGGGGTTTCCCGGATAGGTAGTTAGGTGTCCGGACGCGGAGGGTGACGTGGCCGGGCAAATTTCGAGCGAGCTGCGGTACTTGCGCGCGCTGCGGCAGGGTGGCTATCTTAAGATATGAATATATATTCGGCCAGAAATCTTGAGTTTCGATAGATACTTTCCCTCGGGAGAAAAATGAGGTTTTAGATACTCATGGCCTCTCGCGCGGGGAAAAGCCCCCTTGAGTAGATAAAATGCCGGCAAAAGCTCCCTCCGACAGATACTTTCAGCACGATTGGGCAAGGAGTATCTCCGGCCGTAGATACTCTGCAAAATAAGATAGCCACCCTGCGCTGCGGGCGCTGACAGAGCGGATGCACGAGAGGAAGGGACGGTTCGCAGTTGTAAAAAATCCATTGCCGGGGCATCCAATTTGGACACAGACGGCAATCAATCTGTCCGCGGCAATACAGCTGGGCGCCATGTCCCGTGATCCCATTACTGCGGAACCCTTCCCAGGATAAAAGGCACCTCTTCACAAATACACTGACGATCCCCCCACCCTCCCTCCACCACACACACTAACGTTTTCTTATACACACACGCAACGGCTGTTTGCTTGCAGGTGGGTACATTGAGATGACAACCAGCGGATCGCGCACACGCACAGCACTGTATGTGGTGCGAGTCTGTATGGCCAAGGCAGCCGACCCGCACCAGCTGGTAGCCTTCCGCGACGCCGCGACACCCAAAGCGCGCCAAATCGACAGTGTTCTTCCGACACCGCCGCCTATTATACTATATGGGTCAGTCTGACAGGCAATGGGGCATATTCTATCTATACGCAGTTACGCATACGGGCAACGTTTGGGCGCCACTCAATCTGCCCCTTGCGTGTCACGCACTCCTGGTCTGCCCGCCTCAGAAACACACACATACACACACACGCAACACGAGCCACGCAAACGTACCCTCCGACTCGTCATCTCCCGCGGGCGCCAGATCCAAGCCCTGCGCCTTGCACACTTGGTCGGCGTGCGCCCAGTCGGGCATGCAGCGCGCGTCAAGATCGAACATCGTGTAGTTACGGCAGTCGTGGAGGTTGTAGTACGACACAGTCGTGTACGGAAAGTTGACGGGGTCGCAGCCGCCGACGGCCAGCGGCAAGCGCGTGCCGGCCGCGAGTGTGGCGGCCGCGGACGCCAACATAGCCAAGATGACGAGCAGCGATGGCGACGGGTGCTGCGGTCCCCGGGGGAGCCGTTGATACATCGGGGAGCGCATGTCGTAGCTCCGTCCGGCGCGATTGCAAGGCGCCAACTACACTTGCAGCCGACGTGAAATGAAAGGATATCCAAGGTAAGGCGGCGGCAATTTGATACTGTATTTGTTGTTTGGGATGACACAGGATGGCGACCGAGGGTGATGATCTGGTTTTAGCCCAGTGTCGGATTCCACGCAGCCAGCAGGGTCTGTGGATACGAGGACGAGGGCGATCGACCCGTCGAACCGGCGTCCTCTCGCGTGTGCGTGTCCGAAGCGATAGAGCAGCACTGCAAGTCCGTGCCCGCCCAGGCTAACAGATATCTATGTATGTGTAGTGGCGACGATGGTTCAGTTCCCAGCTTCGCGGCGCTGCACTGCTGACGCAGTCGACGGATACTTCAGCGCTATATGTCGCCGCGTGCTTGGTACGAGCAGGTGCGTGGCCCCCTGAACCTAACGTATACCGCTGCGTGTTTAGTGGAGGAAGCCTACGATTTCAATCGATTGGAGCACTGACAACATATATTGACGTCCACCAGGCTCTGGACGTGTCGAGGCGGTGTCCATGTCTTGCCGCGATGTCCATGTCTTGCCTCGGCGGTGTCCATGTCTTGCCTCGGCGTTGACGTCGAAGCGCATAAGCAGCAGCAGCAACAGCAGTTGCTCTGGACTGCGCCGCCCGAGGTAGGAAAGGGTATTTGGGCGGACGGGACAGCGGCGCCCCTGGTGATAGATCGTGCATAATGCGGACGGCAAATTTTGTAGCTCGTTACTCAGCATTTTCGTCAAGTCAGTCATGAGCGAGCCCAGGTGGCTAGGTCAGCGCAACACGGAAATAAAGGACTGGGAAGGATACCATACCATGGCTGGCTGCTGCTGGTGCTGCTGCTGCTGCCGGGTCAGACATAGCATGTGGGTCCAGGTAGATATCACGAGGCGTCATGCAAGGATGCTGGGTGATGTTATCGAGGGGACGCAGGCGGCGCCCAGTCCGGTCAAGGCCGGTCACGATGGTTTTGGTTTGCAAGCACACGGTGCGCCTTCCGACGCGAGAACTGCAGCCCGAGGCAGGCACAGGCGGATGCGCGTGCTCATCCTGACACTTGGGCGGGGTAGAAAGATGTGGCATGACGGAACCGTCTTGACGGCACTCAGCCATTCTGTGTCGCTACGTTAGCACTCCACTTTTACGCGACGGACCCGAGGCCCGACATTTTGACGACTGTGACGACCGTCGCGAACCAGATATCTTGCCTCGGATAGGCACGAATTACTGCCCGTAAGGGATTTGAAACGCACCATTACGCATGCGGCTCTCATGCTCGTTGACAGAAGGGAAATATTATTAAAAATTATTGTTTACATGTCGTTAGTTAACTGGAAGGGAACCGGAGCATACACCTAAGACGGCGACCGAGTGGTGTAACAAATTGACTTCACGACGCAAGAAGTAGCGGCCGTTTGAACTGGACCCTCACCACCCGCACCGCGACGTATGAGACGTGTGACCCTTCCAGGCCCTCCCCCTCCCAGGCCCTCCCCCCCCCAGGTCCTCCCCCTCCCCGGCATAGGTCAGACTCCAGGTAGGACTGCCTTCGCCCCGACCGCCCATGGGGAGCCCCTCCCTCCCACCCACTCCGACAGCCTCAACATCTGGGGAAAGGCGCATCCGAAACGCTTCCAGGCTGGTGCTTCTATTCAGCCACCTTCTGCTTAATGTCAGCCCGGACGCTGTTGGCCGGCAGCCACAGCGGCAGCGCGGCAGCGCGGCAGTGCTGCCTGCCAGGGGCCCTCAGCTGGGTTAGGGTGCGGTGCAGCGGCCTCGGCCGGCCCCCCCCAATGCGCCTCCCGACGTCCCGAGGCCCCACGGGAACCTGCGCTGTGCGGCTGTGCATCACGGCGGCCCTAGAGGGCCTTCCAGTCATCTGGGTGACAGAGACGGGTAACAGGGGGGGACCCTCCGACGAGTGCAGTCAGCAACGAACAGCGCAAGGAAGCGGAGGCAGAATACCTGGCGCCCGACCGCGGCCTCCCTCCCCGCCGACCTCTCTCTCTATCTCTCGCTGCCGGCTGCATGTATGCAGCGCCGACACGCCGCGTCGCTGGCGCCGGCTGCCACTGCGTTGGGCTGTCCGGCTGGCAAGGGCTTTCAGGCCGGCACCGGAAGAGCTGCGCCTTCACATTCGACAAGCCGGTTTCGGGACTGATTCCCAGCAGGTAAAAACTTTCCGCAAGGCCACGCAAACACAGGCAACGCCATCTCTCTCGCTCTCTCCGAGTGCGACCTGCCGCACTCACTCAGAAAACAGCTCCCACGGTGCCCCGCACCCAGGCGAGCTGGGCCCAAGCAACGGCGCAACTTCTGCGGCTAAACCCAGCAGTGCAGCAGGTTGCCGCAGCGGCCTTCGTGCCATGTGGTACTGGCGGTCCCTATGGGAGGGCAGCTGTTGCTATGTGCCCTGGGCAGTCCGTGTGGCGGCCAGCAGTGGCACGGGCACGGGCGCGCCACTCCGTCGCGGGCTCCAGCCAGCCGCAGCTCATGACCCGCGGGGCCCGCTGCAACATAAGTAATGAAGACCAAGTTCCCGGAATGTTGCCGATTCGGAGCGCTGTGAAGTGGATGGTCGATGCAGGCACCGATAGTCTCTGTGCGGAACCGGCGAGAAGCAATACATGTACGTGTATGCCACAGCGGCCGCGGCGACTCAACTTGCTGAACTGAGTTCACGGTGATGCGCCATCTGCTGGTTTGCACGGACAGTGCTTTTAACCCTTTAAGTGCACAATTATTTCCATTCAACTGGGGGCGACAAAGGGCAACACGGGTACCGTCAAGAAGGCGTGGCCGCGGAGCGCAGCAGGAGCAGGCTGCAAAACTGAACCGTGAAAGAAGCTCGCAGCAGATTTCTCAAGGAATCTAACCGATACCTATTGAGCTACATCTATAGAGCCAATAATGCCTGGTTAAGACGGAAAGCGACAATTATTTGTCAGTTTGGCAGCTGACAGGGTGTGACCATGGTAAATGAACAGGGCGCATCCCGGCTCCCTTCTATATGACAGCACGAATGACAGTATTCGACCTATTTATCTGACTTTCTGAGTTCTGCTCCATTACTGATATGCATTGAGGTGGCGCTCCAGCAATCCGCGCTCCTTGTATTGGAAAACAAAATTTAACTAAACGCCACAACTGCAACTATATTCTTGAAAAACTAAAATGGATATTATTGCTAACAGCTACCATAGGTGACAAAACACAACGTTGAGAAGAACTTGACGGTTCGCTCCGGACCTGTCCGGACCTCTCAGAAGCTCTTATCACTGTAATCTTCTTTTCCCACCCTCGCCGACATAACATACTGGGAATATTATAAGTAGGCCCAAACTGCGCCTCCTGGATAATTCTCATGCGCCGTTGCGTGACGCATCGGCCGTGCATGCCGCGTCGTCGCGACCGTATGATACTGCGGCACCTCGCATCAACGCAGGCACATCACCAGGAGATCAACAAAATACATGAATGAAACATTGTATCTTTTCTTTGTGCCATTTTACGACTGCCACACATTCTCAAACGTTCTCAACCGCTGAATCCGGATGTAGCGGGTACACGAGCAGGCGCCACATCCGACTGCAGTTGTCCAATCTGCTCTGCTGCCGTGACCGACCCTACAATTTTGCAGGGGGAAGCTTCCCAAATGGTTTTGGCGGAGGTTTCTTGTCTGGGTTTTCCGCTTTTTTGGACGACGCGCTGCCGTTTTGCCGTTGGCGTACGGGTAACTGGCAAGAAGCTGCCCAAATACGCCCACAGCATGGTGAGTAGATAAATGCCACAGTGGCGCAGCAGTAGAGCTTGAGCCGGCTTGCTCTGTCTTCGGTTTGTCCGGTCAGGTTGCCGTCTGAAGCAGGTCCGGGCAGTCACGCCCCGCCTCGTGGCCGCTCGTAGGGACTCGTCCG
Source organism: Eudorina sp. 2006-703-Eu-15 (assembly GCA_003117195.1). Classification (NCBI taxonomy): domain Eukaryota; kingdom Viridiplantae; phylum Chlorophyta; class Chlorophyceae; order Chlamydomonadales; family Volvocaceae; genus Eudorina; species Eudorina sp. 2006-703-Eu-15. The sequence continues at coordinate 94,411 of BDSI01000203.1, forward strand.
CCCGCGGCTTACCGGCCTGTGGACTGCTAAATCACCCCACATATGAGCAACAGATACATCCCTTTAAAGCTGGCCGGCAGTTCTTTTTTCTCTTACTCTTACTTTTGAATCGGTGTATAGTTTAGCCTAACGAGAAGGCGACTCGCGGTTGCACAGATCTGCGCCTCGCGGCCAGACGATCTGCGCGCATCCATCGGAACCCCAACAGTCTGATGATGGAATACCGCGGCAGAGGAACCAGAAGACGGATTCACCACGGCAGCGACAGCGGCGACAGCGGCCACGGCCTCCCCTTCGGCCTCCCCGACGGCAGCCACGCCGACGCCGTCGGGCCTATGGAGCCACGTGGCCTTTGCAGAGCGAAGACCAAGAAGATTGCGAAGAAGAATGGCGCCAAAACGTTTCCCCCGGCCGCCACTTCCACCGCCCTCCCGTTAGGGATCATGCTGGCTGCGCTGGCGCTCGCCGCCTCCCCTGCGGCCGCCTGTCTCGACAACTGCTCGGCCAAGTACGAGCCCGTGTGCTGCAACGGTCGCATGTGGTACAACCCGTGCTACATGCTGTGTCAGTTCCCCAACGTGACGATGTACGAAGCCTGCCCCTCGCCCCCGGCGCCGCCGCCCCGGCCCGCCTCGGCGTCCAAGCCGCCGCCCCCGCCGCCGCCGTCGTGTGACCCCTTCACCTACCCGTACGTCACGTCCACGTACACCAGCCCGGGTGATGGCCGTACCTACATGCTGTACGACGTGAACGCCGGCTGCATGACGGACTGGAGCACATCGAGGACGCTTTGCCAGCGGCTCGGGTTTGAGCTGGCCCCCTGGGACAGGGATGGGTCGAACGGTGGGTCCTTGCCCGTGTCCCTTCTTACAGAGGACCCGTCACCGATGGGGTTGATGAGATGAGGCGCCTACGCGCTATCTGGGCCCGTTGGAACACCCGGTCGGGACTCGGGTCCACCTTGGCACGGTTCCTACTAACGATGACCCGCGGGACGCACTGTATTATGGATAAAATAGGAGATGGGTGGGTAAGAGCAAGGAACGGGGGGTCCTTGAGGAGAGCTGGGGGTCTCTGTAGCGGTTGAAAAGGGAGAACTCAACGCATGAATGGGCTCGCTGCTGCTGTGGCTCCGCCCTGCCGGTTCGTTCCATTCGGCAGCTGAGGCACCACCACCCCCCTGGCCCCTTCCCTTGCTTTGCAGCCGCCATGCAAAAGCTCTGCACCGGCAACCGCTTCACCTGCTGGGCGGACGGCAACACGCCGCCGGGGCTGTGCCCGCTGATGAGTCAGGAGGGCGCCGTACAGTTTCAGACGTGCGATCAGCGGGTCCGCTTTGTGTGTCGTACACCGGGTGAGTGTCGTACATGCCGTGATGCTTGTGAGGAGGCCCCAGGCGAGGCGGAGGGGAGGGGAGGGGGGAGAGCCAGCGCGGGCCGCGGACAATTGAATGGGAATACTTATGGGGATATCGGTCCCGGTTCCTCTGCAGAGGCCGCCAACGCCGCCCAGCGCCTCCCCGCGCACCACTCAAGTCGGCCTGCGTTCCCCGTCACGATATGACAGGGGAATCTCGTACATGTTCGGATGCACCGTACTAGGGTACCTCATGCTACGTCACTTATTAAACTGTTGTCCGACACCACAACTGCATCCGTGGAGTAGCTCGGCCTCCGTTCCCTGTGCCCCGTACTTCGGCCACTAGCGTACCGCGTACCTCATCCTCCGCCCCGCCTCTTCTTCCGTCCATCGTGGACTGCCGGCTTCCGTTGCCCGTCCCAGACCGCAACCCCCGGCCGCCACTGCCGTCGCCGCCGCCGCCGGCCTGCGACCCCTACTCGACGGCGTACCGCACCCGCTCCTTCAGCAACCCCCGCGACTGCAAGTCGTACACATTGTACGACCTCTACGCGGCCTGCATGGTGGACTGGTTCACCGCCCGGGACTTCTGCGACCGACTGGGTCAGGAGCTGGCGCCTTTCAACCAGGATGACGCACGATGTGAGTGACGTGGGTTTGATGTACGGAGACGACTGCCGTACATGTGATGCCTGGAAGATCCATCCCGGGAGCATATGGCCTTGTTGTGGTGGTGGTAATTTGTTGTTGTTGTTGGTGGTGGTGGTGTGGTGGTTATGGCGGTGGTCTGGTGGCGGTTGTTTAACTTCGATGAGAACGGAAAGAGCTTGCTGTTCGCACGTCTTGGGTTGAGGTTGATGACATCGCTTTACTTCGGCTGCGACATTTGGAGCAGCTTAGAAGTACTGTATACACGTGTCTTGTTTTGTCAACTGCCCGGGGGCATCCTTCCCTCGTTGACGCCCTGATCAGGCGCCGATTCAGGGCAGCAGCAGCGACTGTGTTAACGCCAACACCTGGATCCGAAAATCCAACCTCTGCCACATTTGCATTTACGCGGGTTGATTGAAGAGCGCCTTGGCCGCCTGCTGAACACGACTCGCAAGTTGCGCGGCCTCCTCCGTTCACCTGGAGATGCACCGTACCCCTCTCGGGCAGTCCTTGCATGGAACACACGTGTGGGGGGCGGGGGGAAACGAGCACTTTGTACTGCCGTACTCATCAGATCTGCCGTACACTTGCAATCCTCTCCCGCCTCCTCTTCGCAGTCGCCCTCACGGAGCTCTGTGACAAGGCCGACTTGACGTGCTGGGCCGGCCCCAAGACCGACCCCACCTACTGCCCTCTGATGGCGGCGGACGGGTCCATCCTCCATCAGGGCTGCCAGCAGGGCGTACGATGGGTGTGCCGTACAAAGAGTAAGCGTGTCGGATGGTATCACAGCGGCGTTGGGCGCACTTTGTGTTGTACATAGTGATTATGCACTGTGCCTGCAGGAAAAAGGGTTGTTGTGCTCCTCAGCAGGGAAGCGAGCTGTCAGTAGGGAAGCGAGCTGTCCGTAATTTTCACAGGGTTTAGGATGACCTCGAATTTAACCTGACTTGGGGATGGGCTTCTGGGCGAGGGGTGTGGTACGGAGGGGTGTGGTACGGACTACAGAGGGATAGCAACCCGGGCATATCCGGATCCACGCCCGGATTCACGTCCAGATTCATGTTCCCAGATGCAGAATCCCGGATCCATTTTCCTCCAAGCGTTGACACCCTGGTTATACTGGTCGTCCTTGCACCCGCAGCGCCTGACTGTACGGCAGCAGTACCACCATCTCCGTCCATTCTGCCACCGTCGTCCCCGCTGCGGCCGTCGCCTCCCTCTCCGCCGCCGCCGCCGCCGCCGCCCTCTCCGCCGCCGTCGCCATCGCCTCCGAAACCCGTACGGAGGCCGTCGCCGCCGCCGTCGCCTCCTCCGCCAGCCACTCCGCCGCCCGGTCCCCCCTCGCCAAAGGCGCCGAAAAGGCCGAAGCCTATTGCCCCGCAGCCGCCGCTACCTGTCCCTCTGTCGCCGATGCCGCCGGCTCCGAGGCCGCCGTCGAGGCCGCTGCCGTCGTCGCCGCCACGCTCACCGTCCCCGACAAGACCCCCGCCGCCATCGCCCAAGTCAAACTCACGACCGCCACCCTCGCCACCGTCGCCGCCGCCACCGCCGCCGTCGCCGCCGCCACCGTCGCCGCCGCCACCGTCTCCACGACCGCCATCGCCGCCGCCACCAACACGATCTCCCCCGCCACCCTCTCCGCCGCCGCCACCGCCGCCATCGCCACCGCCACCGTCTCGCCCGCCGCCGTCTCCGCCGCCGCCGTCGCCACCGCCGCCATCGCCACCGCCACCGTCTCGCCCGCCGCCGTCTCCGAAGCCGCCATCCCCACCGCCGCCATCGCCACCGCCACCGTCTCGCCCGCCGCCGTCTCCGAAGCCGCCGTCCCCACCCCCGCCTGCCCGCTCGCCACCGCCACCGTCGCCGCCACCACCGTCACCGCGGCCGCCATCACCGCCGCCGCCGTCTCCTCCGCCACCCTCACCGCCGCCGCCATCACCAACGCCGCCCGCGCCGCCGCCACCAAACCCCCCACCCCCGTCGCCAAACCCACCACCGCCCTCGCCACCTCCGTCACCTCCGCCGCCGTCTACACCGCCACCGTCTCCAAAGCCACCCTCCCCACCGCCACCGTCACCACCTCCTCCCTCCCCACCGCCACCGTCACCCTCTCCGCCACCGCCGTCGCCGCCGCCGCCAGTACGACCTCCCCCGCGACCTTCTCCCCCGCCACCACCGCCGCCATCGCCACCGCCACCGTCTCCACCACCGCCGTCTCCGCCGCCACCGCCGCCACCGTCTCCACCGCCACCTTCTCCACCACCGCCGTCGCCGCCGCCCCCGCCGCCGCGGTCTCCACCACCGCCGTCGCCGCCGCCCCCGTCGCCGCCGCTTCCGTCGCCGCCGCCGCCAGTACGATCTCCCCTGCCACCCTCTCGGCCGCCACCACCGCCGCCAACCCCACCGCCATCTTCTCCACCACCGCCGTTTCCCCCGCCACCACCGCCACCGTCTCCACCACCGCCGTCGCCGCCGCCCCCATCGCCGCCGCCCCCGTCGCCGCTGCCGCCAGTACCATCTCCCCCGCCACCCTCTCGGCCGCCACCACAGCCGCCAACGCCACCACCACCTTCTCCCCCGCCACCACCGCCACCGTCTCCACCACCGCCGTCGCCGCCGCCCCCGTCGCCGCCGCCGCCAGTACGATCTCCCCCGCCACCCTCTCCGCCGTCACCACCGCCGCCATCGCCACCTCCGCGGCCGCCGCCGCCGCCTTCTCCCCCGCCACCACCGCCACCGTCTCCACCACCGCCGTCGCCACCGCCCCCGTCGCCGCCGCCGCCAGTACGATCTCCCCCGCCACCCTCTCCCCCTCCACCACCGCCGCCATCGCCACCTCCGCGGCCGCCGCCGCCGCCTTCTCCACCACCGCCGTTCCCCCCGCCGCCGTCGCCACCACCACCCTCACGTTCCCCGCCACCGCCGTCGCCGCCGCCGCCGACTTGCAACCCCTACTCGACGGCGTACCGCACCCGCTCCTTCAGCAACCCGCGCGATTGCAAGTCGTACACATTGTACGACCTGGACGCGGTCTGCATGGTGGACTGGTTTACCGCGAGGGACTTCTGCGACCGACTGGGCCAGGAGATGGTGCCGTGCTCGGAGGACGCCGGCAAATGTACGGCTCGTGTCCCTAGGATGTCTTGACACGCGGATTCTTATGTTGCGTGCTGAAGGCCTCTGGTATTTTCCTCCCATTCGCGCATTGGACGCGCGAGATTTGCCTGTTGGTGGTAACTGGATGCTTTGCCTGTTAGAAGAAACGGTCTGGGGGGGGAGGGGCGGTCGGGGGCGGCTGCCCGGGCGCCCACCTCCGCGAATGAAGTGACCCGCGCCCATTGCATCGTCCGACCAGCCAGCAGTGTCGACTTTTCGACTTTTCTCACAGCTCCGAAAAGAAAGAACATCTGTCCCCCCCGCCCCCGCTCGCCCCGCCCCCTCGCCCCGCCACCCCACTCCCACCCGTGGACCGCTGTGCGGCTCAGTCGCCCTCACGGAGCTCTGTGACAAGGCCGACTTGACGTGCTGGGCCGGCCCCAAGACCGACCCCACCTACTGCCCTCTGATGGCGGCGGACGGGTCCATCCTCCAGCAGGGCTGCCAGCAGGGCGTACGATGGGTGTGCCGTACAAAGAGTAAGCGCCTCGCACCCTCCTGGTGGTTGGGCTGGGCTTGTTGTCGGGACCCTGCGTGGTGTCTCCTTTGACTTGCGCGTGAGCTTTCGTGCTGCGGCCGGGGCATCTGCATCTCTTTGTTAATGACCCATCCAGAAAGGTCCAGAGGTAGCAATATGTTATTGGATTGCACTGTCTGCAAGCGTACTTCAATGAATTTTGAATGCTTGTGCGTCTGTGTGTGATTTGCAAGAGAAACCCGCGTCTGTGTGTGTGGGAGGCGGGTGTACGAGGGCGGGTGTTGTTCGTTGGAGTGCCGTGCCCGTGCACAACTCGCCGGCTTGCCGACCATGTCGCATGTCTACACGCAGGCCGGGTGGCGTGCCCCAGCAGTCCGCCGCCCCTGTCACCGCCGCCGCCGTCACCGCCATCCCCGCCGCCGCCGTCACCGCCGCCGCCACCACCACCGCCGCAACGCATCGCGACGCCGCCCTCACCCGCGAGTACGTCGGGTGAAGGGAGATCGGTCGTTGAATCGGTTGTAGTTCTGTTGCGGCCGTTACGGCACACCTCACAGCCGATCCACGCGGGTGCACATCCAGCCATACAACATGCAGCCACATCCACCGGACCGACCCAACCAACGCAAGGTGGACTCCGGGCGGCGGTCCATTTGCAATGTAACCGTGCCAAGGTGGACCCGGTCTATTGCTCCATTCCCCCCCCCCCCCGCTCGGGCTCCCCCCGGCGGTGCTCTTTCCGCAGCGGTGGAGCTACGTTGTGGGGCCCCGTTTCCCGATGATCCCTTTCTTGGGGGCTAGCTGCCGTACTGCCGTACCCCATTCCCGCTGGTTGTTCATTCCTTGTTCATACGGTGACCCTAGCGTCAATGACTAATTGAACGTTGCGGCGTCGATGGTGTTGTACTATTATTATCATTATTATTATTATCATTAATGATGCTACAGTGGACCCCGCGGGTTGTCGATGACAGCCGTTGTATTGCATGAATGAATGCTCGTTGTGTTGCCGTTTCTTATCATTCCTGTTTCCGTCGCCGCCCGCAGGCTGCATCGCCGGCTGCGAGCAGCGCTACCCGAACTGGGTGGTGTGGGTGTGTGACGAGACGGGCCGCGCGTACGCCAACTGGTGCCATGCCGTGTGTAACGGCTGCACCTGGTACACGCCCTGCTCGGGACCGCCGGGGGGCGGGGGCGGGACGGGTAAGCGGGGAGGGGCGGGGGCCCGGGGACGGGGGATAAGGCGTGAGGGCGGGTGGGTGGGTGGGTGGGTGGGTGGGTGACTAAGGCATGGCGATTCTGAGTCGTCAATGCCGTACACATGTACGGCGGCAGCGGTACTGCTAGTCCGCGTGCGTGCTGGCGCACGTCACGCGGCGCTGATTGATCCTGTGTGGTGTGGCAGTTACGTGACAGCACATCACTTGCACGCACCGTGGGTGAATGAGGGACACGGAAGCGATTGTGTTTCATCTTTCCATGACATTTGAAACGGCGGTGGGTGTCCGCGCTAACCGCCAACTGTGGAAGGCCCCCAGAGCGTGTCTGCAATTGCGCAACTGGACAAAAAGGTAGTTAGAGGGGCTGAAGGTGCATGAGCGGCCAGTGCCCCCATCCACCCGTCCACCCTTCCATGCATTAATGCGCCTGCGTGCGTGGTAGCAGCTATATTTCCACCCCTTACTGCCGTACTGTCGTACTTTCCTTTGCGCCTCAACCGCCGCAGGCGACAATGTGCTCGTCCTCCTTGACGGCGGCTTTGAGTACCGCATGTACACCGTGGACGCGAAGCAGCGCCTGACGTACGGCGGCGCGTCGTACTATTGCAACACCACCCTGGGTCGCGGCTGGGACTTGGTGCCGTACACGGACCACGCCGGGTATGCCGCCGTACAACAGCTGTGCAAGGCCAACTCTTTCACGTGCTGGCTGAAGCGGGCTGACGGGGATTCGTACTGTCCCCTGATGGCGGCGGACGGGAGTCTGCAGCTACAGGCGTGCGACCAGGATGTACGGTTCGTGTGCCGACGGAAGGCTGCCTAATTAGGAAACGTAAAGGGCAGGCAGGCAACACCGCAGCTTGGGCGTTGGCGGGCCATGCAGATTGCTTTTACGATTATTCGTGCAGTTTTGTGTCGTACCGTCGCCTTAGGGTGACCCTCAAAAACACGTACGGCAGTCTCGGGCCATCCTCGGGTTGGGGCTGCATCTCTCGGGTATTCCTCCAACTCTCTCCCCACACACCAAAACACACACGAACACACACACACAAATACAAATACGCGCCCATTCTTTGGGAGCTGCATCGCTCGGCATATAGTTGCACTTGCGGGGGCGCGGCCATGCGCTTACTTCGCGAATCACGCACGCCGCCTTGACGACGGACGGACACACACAACCGTCCATGCTTTGGGAGGAGCTGCATCCATCCGTCTAGTTCTCTATCTCTCCGCCGCCGACCACCATCCTGAGGGAACTTGGGCCCGGCTCTGTCTGCGCACATAAGCAACACACACGCCAGCGAGCTACCTCTCCCTTTGCCACGACTAGCTAGTTGAATGAACCTTTCAGCGGACCCCGACGAGTTGCGGGGGGATCCTTGCCGCGGTGTTGGTCTTGATGTTCATTATACGCCGTCGTCAGGAAGCTAGCGATGCACATGCACGCGTGTCATGGGGGCCGCAATCAGCGCTGTGCCGCAATCAGCGCGGCCCACCGGCGTGCTATGCCGCAAGATCGATTACGGCGATGGTGAGTGAGGGGGCGAGCGTTCATGTATGAGTCAGGGCTCCAATGAGCTTTTTTGATTGTTACTACTACTGGATGGACAGCATTGCGGAGGTCGGGCTAGCGTGGTGGCATTGCGGCTGGGCGGGTGCCTGGGTCAAGCAAGTAGTATGGATGATGGTGATAATGGTGATGATGTGGGTGGTGGTGGTGGTGGTGGTGGTGGTGGTGGTGATGATGATGTGGGTGGTGGTGGTGGTGGTGGTGTTTGCTTTGGGGGGGGGTCCAAGTAACCTTGGGGGGTCCATGGGGAGGATTATTATGGACTGCCGCTCCATTGAGCTCAGATAGATAGACTGGTGGGGGAATGCCGCTGGCTCCATTGAGACAGTAGGAATGCCGCTCCATCGAGCAATACGATTCTTGTTTAGGTTAGAATCCAGTTGGAACAATATACCGGCGCCACACATGACTCATCGGCAGGTGATTCGAGCTGCGGATACAAGATACACGGACGGCGTCGGCCGTCGATCCGTGCTCGCTGCACGGCGCTGCGCTGTTCGCCGTCCTCGTGGCCGGGCTCGACTGCTTGATATGGGGGCATGCTTCCTTCCCATGCCGGGCGAGGTTGTCAGTTTGGGCAGCGCAGCCCCAGGTGCGCGTCGTACATGTGTACGTCGTGAGTGAGTGTCGTGTGTGTATATGTCGTACGTGCATTTTATTTGTCGTACGTGTGTTTGTTTGTTTGCGTGCGCTGCCCTGCCCTGCCCTGCCCTGCACCGTCCCGACGTCCACCAAGCTTGGACAGACGCACTCTTTAATATGAGTGCGCGCATGCATGCATGTTTCATGGCTGGCGAGGATCGGACACAGTTGGCGGGATACCGCCGGGGGTTTCATATCCTTCTAGCGGGAGTTCTTTTATATTATCTCTTCTCGTGTTTGAGAATTTTTGAACACTCAAGACGGGCTGCCGGCCTTCCGATCTCCGGGGTCCGATCTCCCGGGACGGAAGCTGGGATTAGTAATTATTAGTAATCATGACACTGGTATCGTTTAGGATGGTAACAATCGTCTTGTCGGACGAACCCCTAGGACGGAGTTAGGTCGGTGATGCGGCATTCCGCAGATAGGCAGATAGAGATGGACAGGGTGGTAGCAGCTGTTCGTCGGCGGGCGTAGGACTCCTCGCGAGTTGGCCCAAGCGCACGCAACTCTGAGCGGCGCTCGCGATGGCGGGCGAGTACGTGGTGAAGGAGCCAGCATCAATCATCCTCTGACGATGCAGGAGGTTGCTAGAAGCGGCAGGAGGAAGGTGCATTCAGGTGTGCAGGATGCCGAGGAATCATCATGCAGCGCGCCGCGGCGTGGCGCAACTCCTGACTGGGTGATGCGGCGTGAGGGGCACACGCGCACACCGCACGTTGCGTGTGTGTGTGTGTGTATGCTGGGACCGAGGGGCGGGCGGGAGGAAACCCCCCTCCCTCCCTCCCTCCACGGTCCAGCAACAGCAAACGGGGCCCCGCCCCTCCCGCTGCTAGTGGCACTGTGGCAGTAGCAACCCGCAGGTTGGGAGGTAGCAGGACCAGAGAGCTGTTATAGCACGCAGTAGCAAGTCAGGAAGGAAGGTGTGTTGTACGGCGTTAGTTGGGTCTTACGCAAGATACAGCATTTCCATGTCATCAGTCGTACCGGCAATATCCGATTGATGCATTCCTTGTTTTATTTTTTAACGTTGGGGAGGCGGAGGGTCGGTAATTTAGTCCAGGTAGGAGAGGCGAACGAAAGCGGACCATGCACATACGGGACAAGGGCGGTCGCGGCGGTCTCGGTGGTCGGGTCAGAGTTGGTCCACATGATGGTGTACCGTGGCATGGCTGGCGATTTGACATGGCAGGTTCGGAGGAAGTGTCCAGGGACGATTCCGAGGGGCTGTAATACAGCCGCTGTATTGTAAGTCGACCTTTAACAACTCTGTGAAGGATCATCACCGCGGGGATTTTGTCGTACCGTGTACGGCTTTACGTACGCAGTACGGTTTGGCGCCACCCTCACTTCCAAGTGCTTCTGAGCCCGCTGTCGCACCCAGCTAGCTGTCCGTCAGGATGGCCTGGTTGGAATAAAGATGAGGAAAACTCGCGGTCCCGTGCGTCCTCGCTCCCACGAGGTGTGTAGTAGTAACCGTGGACAAGGCGGACCCGAGTCCCGACCGGGTGTTCCAACGGGCCCACACAGCTCGTAGGCGCTCGTAGGAGGTTGTCCCCAAGCGGCCACCAGCGAGCACCCTGCCCATCGCGGAACGGCGATCCTGCCTCCATGAGCTTTACGGCATCGGTCTCCAGAGGTCCCCCATGGGCCCCCCCTTGCTCCCCCCCTATCGCCGCCCTTGCTTATATGCTCTTTAAAAATTTAAGTTCCGATAAGAGCTACTGGAGGGCCCCAGGGGGCCGTACAAACACCTGCAGGGCCGTACAAACACCTTCAGGGCCGCTGTACACACACCAGCAGGCCCGCCCCCTGGCCGCCATGCCGACGCGGCCACTGCCACTGCCCCCGGATGCCACCAACACCCGGGGACCCTCCGGAGGAGGCGTGGGACCCTTCGGGGGAGGCATGGGCGGATAGGAAATTGGTAGACACTTCAAACTGCGCTGCTGCCAGAGCGGCCCCTCTCCAGGCATACATGGGGGGGAGGCGCTCAAGGCTCCAGGGGGCGGGGTATGAGCACCAAGCCATCCGTGCCCTTCCGGGGGGAGGGCCCCGGGAACATGGTGGCCTTTCGGAGCAGCCCCGGATCCTCCAGCCGGTAGTCGAAGCGCCGCAGCAGCATCGCCAGCAGCAGCTTGGCCTGCGGGAGGGAGGGCAGTGCGGGGTATGGCGGGGTGTTGCGGGGGAGGGGAGGCGAGGGGATGCGGGGTATCGGTTTGGTGCGCTCTCTCGCGGCTTCGCTGTCTTTAGTGGACTGAAGGGTATTGCGGGGGGGGGGACGCGACGTTGGGGACGTCGGGCGCCAGGGTGGCTGGCAAGGGGAGGAGTGAGACGCGAAGGCACCGGGGGGGAGGGGCGGAAGGAGGTCACTGGAGGTGGCGCATGTGGAGTCGCATGGCCCGGGGCCTGTTCGCGTGGTCGAAGCGAACGACGTGCCACACGCGTGTGTGTTATCAAGGAGAAAAGCCAAACGCGTGTGTGTGTGTGTGTGTGTGCTTACGGGAAGGATGTCCACACGTGTCATCAGCTGGTCCAGGCAGGCCCTTGCCACGCGGCCGGCCGTGCCTCAACATATGCCCCCCGGGCCCTCCGGAAACGCACGCCCCAGCCGGTGATCCGCCCCAGCCGGTTGCCAGCGAGGACCTGACCCGAACGCGACCCGGCGCTGCAGGCCAGAAGCACCTCCCCCGCTCCAACTCCCCAACACCACAATTTCCCACGTCCCTCCGTGTGCCCAACTCCAACGAAGCCCACCCCCACACCCGTTGTCGCCGGGCTGTGTGTGTCTGTTTGGGCCGTTTCCTGTGTGACCCTCAGCCGCACCTCTGCAATGGCCACGTGCCGGCCCGGGCACATGTGGCCTCCGCCTCCGAACGCGCCGAACTGCCTCGGCCGCGTCTCCTCGCTCAGCCACCGCTCCGGGCGGAACGCCTCCTCGAACCGCTCCTGGTAATCCAGGTGGGCAGGCAGACCCGTGGGTCCCTCGATGCCGCGCGTCAGCGTCCGCCGCCCCTCCGGGGTACCCAACAGGGCCCCAGCGCCGCCGGCGGCGCCGGACGGCGGCGCCACGGCGGTGGTGGCCGTGGCCGTGGCGGTGGCCGTGGCCGATCCGCCGCCGCCGCCTCCGCGTGCCCGGATGGGCTCGGGGACCCGAGGCAGCAGCACGGGGTCGCAGACGTGCATCAGGTGGGTGCTCCAGAACACCACTCCGCCGCGCGGGATGACGCCGCCGCCGCCGCCGCTGCTGCCGCCGCCGCCGCTGCTGCTGCCGCTGCCGCCGATCTGGGGGACCCGGAAGTCCGGAGGTCCGGAGGTCCGGAGGTCCGGAGAGAAGGCGGGTGCGGAGGTCGGCGGGTCCGGAGGCCGCAAAGATGGGGTGATATCAAGGGTCCCACACACCGCCACCCTTCCTCGCACACCCTGCAATGTACAATCCCCTGGCCGCCGCTAGCCGCTCAAAACCGGGACGGACCCCAGCGTCAGACGCGTGGCCTGCGCCGACCCGGCCCCTTCCACCAGTCCCAGTAGCCCACCCACCCGCCCACCCACCCCCCACCCAGCCCACCTGCCCCACCCAGCCCACCTGCCCCGCCCCGCCCACCTGTCCCGCCCGCCCACCTGTCCGCCCAGCCCACCTGCCCCACCCAGCCCACCTGCCCCACCCAGCCACCTGCCCCGCCCCGCCCACCTGCCCACCCAATCCACCTGCCCCGCCCGCCCACCTGCCCTGCCCCACCCAGCCCTGCCCCCCAGCCCACCAGGCCCCAGCCCACCCAGGCCCCCAGCCCACTCCCCCCTCCAGCCCACCTGCACGTCCCGCTTGGCCACTCGGAAGCCCCCCAGGGAGACCGGCATCAGCCGCAGGGTCTCCTGAGGGGGAGGGGGAGGGGAGGGGGGGAGGGAGGGACGGATGGAGGGTGAAGCGTGGAGGAAGGGACGGATGGAGGGTGAAGCGTGGAGGGAAGGACGGATGGAGGGTGAAGCGTGGAGGGAAGGGACGGATGGAGGGTGAAGCGTGGAGGGAAGGGACGGATGGAGGGTGAAGCGTGGAGGGAAGGGACGGATGGAGGGTGAAGCGTGGAGGGAACGGACGGATGGAGGGTGAAGCGTGGAGGAGGACGAAGGAACCGATGGCGGCTGAAATGTGGGCGTGGGGGAAGGAACCAATGGAGGGTGTATTGTGGAGAGGGAGGGGCGACGCATGCGGAATTCGACGCACGCACGCGCATACCCTGGGTGGGTTTCTCATTAAGCACACACCCTGTGACGCCTGCATGGACCCCAACGTCAGGCTGGGCCCCGGACCGGCCGCACCCGAGCGCCTCCGCCGCCTCCGCCTCCGCCGCCGCCTCCGCACTCACCTTAACAACGGCATCCAGGTACGTCAAATCACTCAGCACGCTGTACGACAGGGACTCCCCGTGTTTGCAAAGGGCCTGCGCGCCGTGCCGAGGCAGCGTCAGGGGAGTAAGCAGCAACAGCAACCAGGGGCGGGATGCGGGGCTGTGCGTACGCACGGTGTTCTGGCTGCACGCCTGGAGGCGACCGCCCTATGCGCATGATGGTCACTTGAAGTGCCGGGGAATCGGAGGCGCGCGGCTGCTCCAAAAGGCGCCCAAGGTACACGACGGATGACCTCCCTGCGGACATCAGCAGGTCTGCGGGGCCGGAGCTTGTACCAAGTTTGGCAGGCCAACTTGGCCACTGCTCAACCCCGACACACGGGCGGGTTCCTTTGCTTAACACACACACACACACACACACACACACACACACACACACGCGCGCGCGCGCGCGCGCGCGCGACGCACCTGCAGCTGCTCCTCCACCAGGCGCGCCCGCACCTCCGGGGCCAGCGCTGTGGCGGCGATGAGCGCGAAGAAGAGGTGGCGGGAGGTCTCGTCCACCGCCACCACGGTGCCCAGCGCCCGCTCGAACAGCTGCTCCGGGCTGAGCAGCGCGGACAGGTCGCCGCTGACCGCCAGCGCGCTCGAGATCTGTGCGGCGTGCGTCGAGTTGTTGTCCGTTACACCACCAAGGTCGGTTGTCGTGGTTTGGTTCGTTTAAATGGGCCGGAGGGGCGCGACGCGGCCGCAGCTTCCGCGACCTCCCCCCGCGGCAACGGGGACCAAAAGAGAGAACTAAGGGCCCTATACGAACTACCGTAACTCATGGGGGCCATCATCAACGAATTGTTCCTGGTATCTCTACGAGTGACCTCGGGCCTTGACTAGCTCTCGGTTGCCCTCGGTCGCTGTCGGTTGCCCCCTTGGTCGCTCCCAGTTGCTGTCAGATCGCTCAGTCCCTCACGAGCAGTTCCTCACAACGCTGAGGTACGCCCCCCTGTCAACCCCCTGGGCGTTATTATCCAGCTGGGTTTTGACGAGCTGGACTGCGAGTGGGTGCTGTGGTGTTTCAGTGTACGAGCAGGGATTGAGGGTAAGGTACGGGGTACCGATGCCGTGTACCGCTGCGGCGCCTGCATGCCGCGCGTACCTGCGCCTCCAGCATTCGCACTGGCTCCGCGGCCCCCGGGGCCCCAGTCCGCCCCGCGCCCTCCTCCGGCGCGCTGTCGCCGGCGCCGCCGGCGCCGGCGGCCCGCTCCTCCGCGAACACGTCGTCCTCCTCGTCGCCGGCGCCGTCGCGAGCCGCGACAGCAGCAGGGACCGCTGCCCCTGCACGGCGAGCAGCAGCAGCAGCAGCAGCAGCCGCCTGCGGGCATGCATCCGGTGGGATCCGGAGTAGTTCACTAGGGCTTAGGGTTAGAATTAGGGTTTTAGGGTTTTAGGGGAGTTGACGGGACAGGGACGACACCGTGCTGGAGAAGCTGCCGTCAGGGACGACAGGGTACAGGAATGCGACCCTGTTCCTGCCCTCCCCCCCACCTCCGCGTCCCCCGACTCCTCCGCCCCGCCTCCTCACCTCGCCCTCCCGCCGGACCCGCGCCGCCACCTCCGCCGCCTCCGCCTCCACCAGAGGCCACAGCATCTCCATCAGCCGCCTGCGCGCCCGCAGGGCCTTGTACAGCACCGTACCCGGCAGTACGATGGGCAGGCCGTACAGTCCGTTCAGCACCGTCCTGAATAAGCTGCGCACCAGGGCCTTATCCTCGGGTCTGGCCGGCAGCGGCTGGCCCGTCACCACCTCCAGCGCTACATCCATCGACAGCTCCTCACACTGCGGAGAGGGGCGGGGGGCCGGAGAGGCAGCGAGGGCGGGAGGAGGCGAGGGCGTGTGGGGATAGCCCCGACGGGGAGGTGACGAGGCACGGAGCAGACACGGCGGGGAGGCACGGATAGGAATGGCCGGACGGGGGCGGGAGTGCGGAACGGGCCGTGAAGGGGAGGTCAAGGGTGATCAACGGGCCGTGAAGGGGAGGTCAAGGGTGAGCACTGACCGGAACGCCCCAATGCGCGCTGGAGGTCATCAGCGCGTGGGTCGCGAGGAGGTGCAGCAGCAGCAGGAAGAGGAGGAGGAGGAGGAGGAGGAGGAGGAGGAGGAGGAGGAGAAGAAGAAGGAGACGAGGGCAAGAAGGACATGAATGACCCATTCACGAAGGAGGAGGGGAGAGGTCCGGCGCAGGGGGCCGCCCCTGCTGCTCGAGCCTACCAGCCTGCCACCCTCCGCAACCCAATCCAATCCAACCCAACCCAACCCAACCAAAATGTTTCGCTCACCGCCGCCATCAGCTCCACTCGGCCGCGCTGGCCCCACGAGTCCAGGTGGCGGCCCACCACCCGGGCCAGCGGCGGCAGCAGCCCGGCCGCCACCGCCGAGGGACCCAGCGCCTGACCCAGCTTGCGACGCTGGGGAGGTCGGGGCGGGCCGATGGGAGGCGGGATAAGAGACGTGGAGGACTGAGGACACCGAGGAGGAACATTGACGTTATATGATCCACCGCTGGGGAGGCGCACGAGCACGACTGGGCAGAGGGCGGAGCCAGACCCGGACGGCGCGTGCAGAGGCGTCCGTTCCCCCGTACCCCTTGGGTGACTAGGTAGGGACTGGGGAGGTACGGCAGCTGCGCGGCGGTGCGGCGGCGGCGGCTCGCCATCGTCTGTGGTTCCCTCCAAGCTGCCGCTTGCGCGCACGCTGTTACTCGCCCCGGGCAGTTGCCATGACAAGTCACCGCAGCTTGAAAGTGCCAGCCGTTTTCCAGTGTAACACCCTCCCCATCCCCATCCCCCTGGCCCCCCCCGTGAAGCCGCCCCAATCCCCGCAGTAGCTCACGAAGAAGGCGTGCATGTGCGGGTCTTGCATGTGGCGGACGTCGGTGATCAAGAGGGAGAAGGCCCTGCCGGGGACCTGGGGGCGAAGGCAGGGGGGGGCGGGGGGGCGTTGGGGAGCAGAAGGGATGGGCACGGAGGTGGGTGCGGTGGGAGTTGCAGCGAAAACCAAGGCCAGAGCCTCCCAGGCCAAGGGGACCCGGTCAAGCACTGGGAAGGCCGGCTTTCGGCCAGCGGTCGGCAAGGGCATCGGAAGAGCACACCGGACCGCCAGCACTCCTCTGGTCATCCGGAATGGTTTACTTACGTAGAACTCAAAGGCGCTTTCGTCGGACCAGACTGGGCGCAGCGCATCCTGTGCGCCAACCACGTAGACCTGCTGACCGAGCAAGTTGGTGCGGAAGATACCACCATAAGAGAGCCATCGACGCCACATGTACTTGAGGGGAGATTGCATGAGTTGCGGGGTCTCGC
Source organism: Eudorina sp. 2006-703-Eu-15 (assembly GCA_003117195.1). Lineage (NCBI taxonomy): Eukaryota > Viridiplantae > Chlorophyta > Chlorophyceae > Chlamydomonadales > Volvocaceae > Eudorina > Eudorina sp. 2006-703-Eu-15. Next base: position 111,193 of record BDSI01000203.1, read on the forward strand.
CGATAAGCGGGAGCCAGAAGGCGGGCCCAGGAATCGCGCCACGTTTTGCTAGTTTGCTTCGCATGTATGGTAATATGCGCCATATAAATACAAGGATCAGCGCAAAGATTTGCATTGTCATCCCGATCGCGGGTAGCAGCGCCACGATGGAAGGCGACATCCTTTCTCGCAACTTGTTGTTGATCACCGGGATACTGTGCTGCTCGCCGCTATTATATCCTACTGATTTTATACCTTGCGTAAACTGGCATCCCCAAGACCGCATCCGCAACGTGGTAGCGGTTATCCTTACTAATTGTACTAATTGCATTATTACGTACTTCATACGCACCAGGTGCACATAACCCCCATCGTCAAGTTTATGCTCGTACTTGCGTGCAATAGTTCTAGGTGCCCGGTCCACGCACCTGGTGTGGAAATCGTGGTAGATTCTGTAACCTTTGCTCAAAAGGGTGATGCTGTTCATGCACGGATTCGCACCTGCTCCCCCCGAGTTCGGCCAGAAGCTCTGGCCTTTGACTGTCAGCCTCCTCGACGCGCATCGAATCCTGGTCCCCTGGTGCGTGGTGACGTGAAGGTTGTAAAGCTTGCGGCAAAAGAGTGCGACAGGGTGCGACAGCACGCGCCAGCCTGCCGACGCAAGTCCGCAGCTGAGCTGAGGAAAGCAACCCACCAACCCCTCCTCGCGTTCGGCGCAGACCCTTGATGACTCCTGCGCAAACGTAGTAAAAGTAGTAATGTGGCTCGGCGTGGCTGCACAAACGAGTGATTGCACGCACGACCGCCGTTGCCGGACGACATCGTTCGGCAGCAGGGGTGTTTCCACCCAAAGGAATTGATACCGGGGCGGACAAGAAACTGACGCTCACCGCATCACTGGCACCGTTAGTCTGTCCTTTGGGAACCGCTGGCGCGCTGGGACGTCACCGTAGTCCATGTTTCACAGCTCGCGGATGCAGACTCAGCTGGAACCTCCCCTTCACACCAGCCCCTGCAGGGCCTACAGCACTGCCCAGAACTCGACGCCGGGATCTGCCCGCACCCGCCACATCCTCAGGCCCACCACAAACAAGAGCGACACCGCATGCCACAGCACCCAGCGCAGAACCACGTCAGCGCGCGTTGCGCGGGCTGCGTCCAAGTTTGACACCGCGCAACCGCGCAGGACGTCCTCAGTGTTCACACTGCTCGCGCGAAAATCGATCACTTGACAACATCCTGTCCCACACAAGACCATCCACTGACGCCGCAACACCGAAGCCTGACGCCCACAGCCACCACCCCGCGCCGGCGCAAGGCGCATCCCGCACCACCTGCGGCTCTACCTTTTAATTAGACACCGCGCGTGTGCGCCCACATCGGCGCAGCACCAACGGTATTATTTGGCGCAGCATCCCACCGCCATCCCGAAAACCCGGGATCTCAACAACCTCCCCCCATCAAACCAAACCAGGTAGGTTTCCTAACGACCTGCTCTAAATTCTCATTAAACCTTTTTGCGGTGGAGCACACAGCCCTGCACAGCATGAGAGACGGACCCCCCATTCTGCGTCCCTCGCTGCATCCGACTCACGGCACCTGCTATTATGTTCCTAGTACCTGCAGCGCTCCATGGACCCCTGCCCCCTCTCTGTCAGTCAAGACAGGGACCGCCCTCCTCCCCCATTCCCCCAGCCTCCAGTCTGTTGGCCCGGTGCTCATGTGTGCACCGCGTGTCAAGCCGTGGCGCCTCCGCACCCCTCCCTCCCTCCCTCCCTCACGTGCCTGCCTGCCTGCCTGCCTGCCTGCCTGCCTGCCCCCATGCACCGACCACACGGCTCCCGGCAGCAGGACAGCTACGGCCCACAAGATGCTGACACTGCCTCCATCTCAGCCATACCCCACCCGCCCCCGCGTGTGGCACGCCAGTGTTGATGCCCCCCTCCACCCACACCTGACGGCAGCACCCTCACCCACCCGTGCTTCCCACAGTCGTTGCGACCTGGATCCTCTCGGTGCATTGCAAATGACTTTGGACGCCACGGGCAGCAAAGCCGGCCGAGCCAAGGTGCGAAGCCTCGCCGCAGGAACGCAAACGCTCGCTGCCCACACACCGTAGGTGGCCCACCGGTCCCGCAACACACCGGCGTTGTCGTACCGCACGCCGAACCAATGAATGCATAATCTCCACAAGAACTCAGTCAGTAGTACACAGCCAGGAATACAGTCAGTTAAAACTGAAGCCCTACACCATCACCGCACCCGCCATTGCTGGACTGCGGGTCATCCGCCGCAGTCCCCTTCAACCTACCGTACTATCAAGAAGCCTTGTCTAACGACCAACGCATGAATTGCCACCGGTCCTCAACAACCCGGCAGTCCGAGGCAGCAGCCTGCCAGGAGTTGATCAGGCGCCGGCGCCGCAGGCCGGCCCGCGGAGGTTACCGCCCACTGGCTGACCCCCGCGGCTACACGTCGCTCCCGCTGCGGTTGCAGTCCTGCTGTTGCTGCTGCTGCTGCCGCTGCTGCTGCTGCGGCCGCAGCTCCTCCTGCTGCTGCGAACCGGCAGGGCAGTGTCCGAGTCCGCGGCCCTGGTGTCCGCGGCCCGGGCTCACCGCCTGCCCTGGTAGAAGAGCAAGGCGGGGTCCATGCCGGTGGGCGTCCCGGCGGTGCCCACCCTCTCGTTGGTGTTACGGTTCACCTGCAGGGAACGGACCGCGGGAACGAAGTCAGCCCCACGCAAAAGGTTTCCATTACTCTCAAGTATTACTTCTCACTTCGGGTTCAGATGCAAGAGTTCAGATGCAGAGGTTGGGTTGGGCGCGACTGTGTGGCCCCCGATGGCGGCACGCCGGGTCCTGCCCGCTGCCCCAGGACGCCCGGCGCCGCCGCCCGCATAACCCAACGCCGGTCCCACAAGCAACGCCCTCCCTGGACGGGCCCAGGTCGCCCAGCCGCCCTACCTTGGTCGTGCTCCGCAGTGTCTGTATCGTGATGTCGACATCTTTGTCGATGTAGAACTTTCGAGTGCGCATAAAGTGGTTAGCCGCCCCTGGAGTCTGTACGACCGCCTCATCGCCCTCGTACCGCATGGGCGTCCCCGACACCGGGTCACGCACTCCGGATCTGCGACCGAGGAGGGTCAGGGAAGGGGGAGGGGGCCGGAGTGCGGTGTTTTCTTGGGGTGGGAGGTGCGGGGAGCTGTGCGCCGCGCAGCGTGGCCAGCCGCGCCCACGAGGTGCGCCGGCTGTATGGAGCGAGAGCGAGGCCGGCCGGTTTCGGAGCTGCCTGAGCCGCTGTGGCCGCTGCGGCAGCCGGCTGCATGGGATGCACCCGTTCGTGGGCTAGTAACCCAGGCGGCTGGAACCAGCACACAACCACACTTGGGCACACATGGGCAGATATGTAGAGCGCGCGTCCATGATGGAGTTTATTCAACCACTGAACCGCTTTTCTGGGTCTCCATTTTACGAGTGTCGGGGATGACTGGTGTGCGGGCCGGAGCATTCAGGCCGCGGTCACAGCTGACTACCCGGGGTGCGAGTGGCAACCCGCATGGTCTCCGAAACGGCTTCAGAAACCCAAGCAGCCTTTGGAACCCGGGAGAGCGGCGGCGCCAGGACACAGCCTGCAGGAAGCCCCAAGACCTCAGCGACGGGAACCACTTACCGGTTCTTTGCAACGGGCGCTATCAAGAGGTCTCCGCTGATCGGGCTCTCCACACGAAGCACGACGCCGGTGTTGTCGAGCGCCACTGACCCCCCGTTCTTGCTGTACAGTGATGAACGGCTGATGGTGCTGTTCATGTTTGTCCCACGGAAGGTGTCCATACCAACGGAGTCCATGCCGCGGTGACGGCTCATGGCTGCCGAGTGAGTCGTTGGGGGAGGACGAACACTGAGCTGGCGGGCGCGTATGTCGAAGGAGGCCGCGGCAAGAGTTTGCCCTTAAGACGCTTCAATGTCGCTTGCAGAATGTCGATGTCTGGGTGAGAGTTGAAGCACAGTAGGCAGCGCTGGAGGCACGACGGGTTCCACCCTGACGAATCCGCGTGGCAACCCAAAGCTCACTCTCGTAGCCGTGGCAACCTTCTGCAGGTCAAAGGTCATTTGCAGCCATTTTGATCATCACATACGGGAGACCGCATGTAAGAACGCCACCTCTAAGGGTACACGACAAAAGCGTTACAAAGCAGACGCGCCGCCGTCTATTGCGGAGCCCACATTTTCAAATAATTTATTCACAATCACTTGCCTTCGATCACAGTTGCGATGATCAACACTTGGGTGAGCTCAGGCGTGGACTTGGCAACGAATGGTTCAAGAGCGTTTTGTGTATGACGGTTTACTCTCAACAACTGGTTATACGCATCTGTACATAACCCCAGCTTTTATTGCTGACATTCTTAAAAAATATATGTACGACTTCCCCGTACAAAGTACCCACAGTGCCCATTGTCGCTTTGGCTGCAGGTGATCGAAAGGTGGACATGTTCTTTCGAGATTTGGTGTGCGCTTGTTTCTCTACGGAAAGTGGCACCAAAGAATAAAAAATGTCACAACTCGCGATGCCGTTGTTGGTGGTGAACCTGGGTAGCGAAATGGTTTACATTCTTGAGCAACGTCTTAAAGCACAAAACATCCCTTCGGATAAGAGCTGCAAAGTGCTCAACGACGTGATCAGGACTATGTTCGACCCCCAGTACGTGGACAAGCTTTTTGCACCACAAGATATCTACACGGTGTCGCAGACAAGGAAAATCTTCGATCGGTTGGCGCACTCCAGCATCATGAGGCTTAGCGAGTCCAGGTGCGTCAACTTTTACGTGACACTACCTACCTTCCCGAGCGACGCAAAACGATATGCGATATGCGTCCCAAAGGTCCCGGGGATGCTTGCATGCCAGTGTTAACCCCAATTCAGGGCAATTATGCCTTTAAGCCTTTCATACCGGCTGCCTTCCCTGCCGCTATCATCTGCCATGACTGCATCAAGGGTCTCTGAGATATGCATTCGAATACCACTCGGTCACTTGTGGATCCGCAATGGGATTCCCGAGTATGCCACATGAGGCCGGGCCTGTGTTTCAAGGCGTCGTCCCCGCCCTCCCCACACATATCCTACCCACTTCCCGTCGGCACCGCAGCATGGACAAGCTGTTTGACCTCATGATGATGGGCTTCAAGTACCAGCTGCTCTGCTCGACGAAGCTAGACCAGATGCTGGAGGTGGGTTTCCGCAGTGGCATGACGAGCAACAGCAGGCTCCACATGGAAACGTTGGTCCGACAGCCACGCCAGGCCCCACCGTCAGGCCGCGGACAGCCATGCTAGCCAACTGGCACAGCCTTGGCCAAGTCGAGTGCCGCACCCCGCACGGCGGAGGGCATCTTCCGTGATGACCCGTTGACCACCGGTTGACACCCTGAGCCGGTTGAAGCCTTGACATGTGCTGGAAGATCTGAGAGCCGGGGGCCTCAGCCCAGCCCAGTACGGGGGTTCACCGTGATGGCCAGTACGTGGGCGGACTGCCGGAACCCCACTGGACTTCCCCCGGGGGAGGACAGAGTGCGGACTCCGCTGCCGGCGGTGTCGACGAGCGTGCATGAACGCGCTGCAACTGAGCATATGCGCTAATGCATCCTGGAACATTCATCGCGTCGTCTTGCGTCGTTTGGCGTTTGCGGCTGTTGTCGATTCTACTGGGGGCAATTTGTTGTACGGTGACGCTGTGATGTGCTACACACGCACCACAGCCGGTGGACTTCGCTTCGCGCGGCTCAGTTTCCTAACGCACCACAGCCGGTACACGTATGGCATACCAGTATATCTTTGCGCGACACGGTGGGATGTGTGCCGGGATGTGTCCAACCCGGGCGCAGCACCTTTCGACATCGCATATGGCCCCTAAAACACGCAAATCCAATCCCGTCGCCAGCAGGCTTATTGGCGAGCCCTGGAAGGGTGCCAGCTCAATGTCCCTCCACATCACGCCCCACCGTGCTCCTCGTTGCACGGCGTCCGAACCCGCCAACTCCCGGGTCCCTCGCACATGTTCATACCCCACCCTCATATCTCCCCCCACGGTCCCCTCCCACACGCCCTCCCCAGGTGACGCTGCTCCATCTGGCCACCATCCGCTCCATCGTGGATTCGCTGCCCGACAAGTCGTCCGCGCCGCTGATCGGCACCGTGGAGGGGCTGGTCAACAAGACGTACAAGGGGCTGCCGGTGGGGCAACTGCACCTCATCCGCCAGACGCTGCTGCGGTTCTTCCAGGACAAGCGGGTCAAGGTGTCGCTGTTCCTGCAGGTGGGGGCGCTAAGGTGCTGTGGGCGTTAGGAGCCGGATGCGGTCGGGGGCCGAGGTGGGGTGGGGTGGCGGGTGGGGTGGCGGGAGAGACGCGGCCCACGCCGGTCGGCAACGCTTGGGGCAGCGCATGGTGCGGTAAAAACCCCAAAATGCAAGGGGCGGACCCAGCTACTGACTCGGATGCGGCCGGGCCGGACCTCAAAAGGACTGCACCAGATGGGGCCACGTGGCTGCGCCGGCAGGTGGCGCCACGGCGGCGGGGTGGACGGCCGGGGAGGCTCAGTGGAGGTTGCCATCCGCCCATCCCTGGAGGACCGTCAGGCATCGATGGGATGTGATGTGATGTGCGGTAACCCATCCGCACAATCATCTGTCTTGACAAGCGATGTGCCAGAGGCCGCTGCCCCGCAAATGCGGTGCGGTCCGAGACCGGACCGCATTTCCGTAGTCATATGCCAGGGGTCAATTTTTCGCTTCGCTGTTTCGCATCTGGGTTGCACGCCGTGGAGGGGGGGATCCACGCCCGCCGCCGCCGCTCGCCTCCCGCCACTCGCCCTCTCCCTCCCGAGCGCAGGAGGGCATCCAGTCGTCCATGGGCCGCATCATCCTGCCCAGCCCCCACAACGACTACGTGGGCACCGTTACCACGTACGCGCTGTCGGGGTCGCTGGAGGGACAGGACAAGTTCAAGATCAAGAGCGCGTCGGTGGGGGCAGGGCGGGGCGGGGCGGGGCAGGGCCGGTGTTCCGACCGGCGCCATGATGTGGGGAGGGCGGCGGAGGGAGAGGGAGGTGTGATAAAGCTTCGATTCGGCCACACCGGATCGAGGGGGGGAGTCCTGGCCTGGCGATCCGGTGTGGGCGCATTGAAGCCATTAAGTCAGCCTGGTAGGAGGAGCGACTGTCGCGCAGATGAGTCACTACTAGGTGCGGCCGGGTTCACTTAATCTCTATAATAAACTGAAAGGTGTCCAAAACTGAAACGGCCCGGGTTCGAGCTGGGCGTCGCCCGTCGTCGGACCCTCGTGGCCGTAGGAGCCGTCCACAATGCCCAGGGGCGAGCCCACCACCGTCGCGCGCCGTCGCGTTGGTGTCGTCCTGCATTACCGTTACCGAGCCGTTGGCCGTTGAGCGTTGGCGTTCGGATGTGTCGCAGATCGACCGCCAGGAGTTCTTCGTGCACCCCGCCCCGCTGGGCACCAACCTCTACAACAAGGAGCGATCCAAGGTGGTGCCGCCGCCTCGAAAGGGGGACGCGCTGACGGGGCCACTCAAGCCGGAGGAGGACTACAAGACGGTGAGGAGGGAGGGGTCAACGGACAGCCGGGATTGGGAGGCGAAGGCGAAGCAAGGCGCGGCGAGGAACCGAAGCGACAGCCCCGGCCCGCCGTTTGTTTGCTCCTGCCTGGGCCTGGGAGGCGACATTCATAGCGGCTGCTCGCACTCAAGGGCCTGTGCTTCAGTTTGGCGCACGGAGGCTTCTTCGCTGTCTCGCAGCCGAATCGGAGCACGGGCCTGTTGTGGCGTGCGGCTGAACACTGCCATCTCCCTGCCACCGCGCCTCGCGAAAGAGTAGGCATCTCATTGGACGCTGGCGTCTTGACGTACAGATTGGCTATTGACCGACCCCGCGTGTGCGCCCTCTCGCGCTCCCATCGGTGTGTGGGTGTGCAAAAGAAAACTGAGCCGCGAGTGTGGGTGTGTGTGCGCGTCGCGTGTATCGACGGATTGGCGGCCCGCAGATGGGCGACGAGTACGCGGACCGGCGAGGCACGGGCGCCAACGAGTTCGCCTACCTATCGGCCCTGCTCAAGGTCAAGGCCCCGCCGGCCGACAACTTCAAGCTCAACCTGTTCGGGGACGACGATCACGCGGCAGCGGGTGGGTGCGGCGGCGTCCGTGGACTGTGGGAAGGCATCGGGTGGCGAGACGGGAAGGAAGGACGCGGGGATAGTTAGGATGGGACGAAAGAGGCCGTGAGGATGGATGGAAGGATGGATGAATGGATGGATGGACGCTTTGCGGGGGAGTTTCACCGGCTCTGGCCACGGATGAAAAGGAGGAGGAAGCGGAGGTGATCTTCCATAGCTTGACCCCGCCCCTGCTCTGGGTCCGGTAGCTTGCTTGACTTGCTCACCTTTCGGAACCTCTGGCCTAGGTCGCCCTTCGCGTCTCGCTCACTGTGTGTTTCCAAGCCCGTATCCCTGGAGCCGTATCCATCTGGGATGTGCGGAACCAGAGCGCAGTACGGGAAGGCGAATTTGGGGACACTGATGCGGGTCCTACTTGGTTCGCTCCGACCGAATTCTTGGGGTGGGTTTGGGGGGGTTGTTCCCAGCGTCCCAGACTCCCAGTTCCCAGTTCGTCCGCTGGACTGTGTGTGACTTGACGTCGCCGAGTTGGCACCCCACCCCCAACTTCTTATACACCCCACCGAGCATGCCTGTCCTGTCTTCCGACGCTGCCCCAAGCCACGCTGCCCCTCTGCACCCACCTGCCTGGCTTGCTGCCCTACCTCTCCAACCGCAGATCCCGTGGCGGCCAAGAAGGTCTCGAGCCTGGCCTTCAGCGGCGGCAAGAACGACAAGCACCTGAGCGACGTGATGAAGAGCATGAAGGTGTCGGACGACAAGGGCAAGAGCAAGGGCTCGGAGGATCTGCTGGACCTGATGGACAACGCGTAAGGCGGTACATGAGGGCCTCCGGAAGGGCAGGAGGAAGGGGCCGCGGGGCGGTACAGGACCGAGTCAGGACGTCAGGGGCCCCCACACCACCCACACTCCGGCCCTGGGCCCTGGGGTCTGGGCCTTGCACCTGGGCCCTGATGCCCGTAGAAATTAGAGGTAGAGGACAGGCGAATGGGTGGGTACATGGGTAGGTGCCGAGTATTGGGATCTGTTGGAGCGGCGCAGCTGAGCTTGCACGCGGCTGTACGGGTTTGGTCTGCAACTGGATCTGGATCTGACCCAACACAAAGCATTAAGAGCCCCATAATGCTGCAAGCAGGCGCGCCGCGCACCTGTGGGATGTGCGCTGTTTAAGGGGTTTTGAACGTAACCGAGCGACCCATGGGTCAGGGTTCAGGGACGATATCTTCTGGTCGCCAGGCAGTGGTAGGGTATGGCACGGTGCCCTGGGCACTGAGATGCTCAACAAGAGCAGCGAGGTGCGCGTCGGTAGATAGAAACAAGGAGGAGGAGAGGACGGCTGGACGAATCGTTTTGGGAGCTGCTGGGACCTGGGAGCCGCCACGGGCTGGAACGGGCGCGGGACGCGTCGGAGAGCCGGCTGCAAGAAGTGACGGCGTCAGACAGACGCCAAGGTGGAGCGACGGGGGCGGCGGCCAAAGCAAACGTGGCGAAGGAGCGTGCGGCGCTGTGATAGGGAGCACCGCAGCACCGCGCGTGAGCAGCAGCCCTGGCCGTCATGCAGGGGCCGGTAGCAGATGCTGGGGCGGCTGGCGGGACGGCCGCAGCCATTGCGACGCCGGAGGAGCAGGCGCAGCGACGCAGCTGATTTTGGTATGCATGCCAAATCGAGCAGGGAGCTCATGGGAGATCGAGACCTTGGGGCGCTCGGGGACTAGCGATGTCGAAAAAGAAAGGCAGGACCTCCTCTGCCGGAAGAGGCAAGGCGCCTGTCCATGTAGCTGCTGATAGGTCGTGGGGTGCGGTGCAGAGGAGCAAAGCTGCTCACACATGTATTCGCCGGCGAGGTTCGGTGGATGGCTGCGCGCGACCCCTGCCCGTTCACGCTTCCCCTCGAGAGGTATGCGGGTTTATGGATGTCCAGGAGGAGGCAGTGTGCCTTGTAGGCGAATACTTCCCGCATGTCGGCTGCTGCATACAGCTGCTGCTGGGCACCATTACGCGCGGCCGGATACGGTAACGTTGATGGTACCCGGGCGGCGGGGTGACAGGCGGTGGTGACGTCCAACGGCACCTAGAAGGCAGGCGACGTTTACGCTCGGTCGATGGAGCGCCGCAGCGCCACAGCCTGCACGTCTTTAGGTGATGGGAGGGTGCCAACGCGCCTGTTGACGTCTTGCTGAGCATGGTCGGATAGGGATTGCGGTCTTGCTGAGCATGCTTGGGCTGAGCCGCCGGCCCCGTGCAATGTTTAGCCTGTAGTGTGTGCCTACCAATGTGATCAATGGGAAGGGGGCTGGTCTGATAGGCGTCAGTGCATGCATGTTCCGTAGTTCCACTGCACGCCGAGGGACCGAAGACATCGAACCATTCGTTCAGTCGTGTACGGTACGCATGTAATGGGTGTGTACGGGCTCTGTCTGTACGACATGCCAAGAGCGCCGCGACCCGCTCTCAAGCCACTCTTCAGTGTCTGCTGAGCCACAGCAGCTTCGTGGAAGTACGGGTATCGTATGAGGGCTGACGGCATTCATCCCGTGTCATGGTGCTGCCGGTCCCTGCCTGTATTGGAGTATAGCCTCATTGTGTCCAGCCATATGTCCTCACCTCAGTGCTGTACATCAATCGATAGACGACGGCTGAGTTACAATGGGGACTGCGCAGGCACTGTCTTGTCCTGCCGGCGTGTCAAAAGGCACGTGTCCCAGCGGGCCGTTCATCGGTCGGGCGCGTGGCCGTTCGCTCCCTCAGGGGCCTCCAAACGAGACGCCGTCAACCGGATCGGGCAGCCGCCACCCTTTTCTGCCCTGCCCAAGACACGCAGCGCACATGGCGGACCAGGGTCGGGACCTAACAGGAGCAGGGTAAGGGGGGAAGTGCGTCTGGCGGCGACGCTCCATCGCCCGTGATGACCGCACATCTTAAGTTCCAGCGGCGCCGCAAGATCGCCAGCACTTGGTAAGTTCCCAGGTGGTAACAGACGGACCTCCGGAACTTCGATCGGGAACCGACGCCCAGAAACTGTCCCATGGGCGGTCGCCCGGTCAGGCCTCCGCGAGGCAAGGGCCGATGCCTGATGTGGGTTGCCACGACCCGATCCAGCGCGACAGGGCGGAGAGCGCCTACGACTGCATCGCCTGTATGAGCTGCCGTACGATCTCCGCATTGGCCACATTCCATTCATAATCCTTGGGCGGGCACGATGACGCCATGGACATACCGGGCCGCTTGTACGACATGGTGCTGACGTGGAGTCTGCATTGAGGACCGCCCGAAACCGGGGATGGTTGGACGGGAAGCGTCCATGCGGTCCAACGGATAAGCAACCGCAGTATACCGGGAAAGAGGGCACAGAAGCCCGTTGACACGTGTTCAGTACATGTATACGGCATGTGTATTGAAGCGCCTTGCAGAAAGTGCCGCGCAGCCACGCCACCATGCCATTGCCCGCCTTATCTCGTTTCGCAGCCCTTGCTGTACGACCCTCACTCCAAGTGGTCCCGCCCTCCCACCCGCCTCCGCGCTCCGCCCTGCCGGGCCCACAACACGCGGGCCCACAACGAGCACGCGCGAGCCCGGACCCCAAATCCTGCGTCCGTACCCCTTGGCGCTGCTGTGCAGCTCGGACACGCCGGTCAGCCGGAGCAGCTCGGCCGCGTTGTCGGGTGTAACACCACCTCCTGCCAGCACAGTGATGCGACCCGCCGCCCGCTGCACCAGCATCGCGATCGTCCCAGCGCCCTGAGGCGCCCAACAGCCCAAGGAGGGGAAGGGGGCCGTGCCGCTGTAGGCCGCGTCAGCCTCCTCCCGATCGGAACAGCCCGCATTAGTGCCCGCGCACTAACCACCGAAATGCGGCTGCTGCGGTTCATCCGCCAGATCCCGAACCGTGACTGTGACTCTATGAGGGAAGCCATGCCCGCCGCCGGCACCGTACTTGACCTCTTCGTGATGTGGCCGATGCACAGACGTCGACGAGAACCACAGGAATGACCGCACGCGGAAGGATGACGCCGATGCAAAAATGCCACGCGCCTCCGAAACCCTACACGTCCGTCATACTGCAGCACCGACGTCAGGGTCGAGGGCCTGCAAACATTACGGGCATCCGTACCTGTACGGCAGTGGGCTCGCCACCGCTGGTGAGCACGCGTGGCAGTCCCAGGGCGATCAAGTCGTCAAGCGCCTGCAGTTGGGGCCGGCAGTCTCTTGACATGCTCGCCCGAATGTGAGAGCTTCGCATTAGGAGGGGCTGGAGGCCGCGTGCGTCGCGCGTCCTTGCCACAGTCCGATCCGCCTGATGTAATGTCCGCCTGATGTAATGTCCGGCGGTGTTCGCTGTAACATTCATTTAACCATTCATTCATGCGTTCATACTCAAGGTTGCTTTGTTTGCGGGGCTCTCGCCTTACCTTCACGAGATCGGCAGTCATGTCGAACGCCCGGTGAAACGTGGCGTCAAGGCCCTGCCACACCACGGTCGAGTTGTTGGGTGTTTGTGTACAGGAGGACGTTCCTTGAGCAAGGACAAGACACAGTGTTGCCGCCGGCCTGCGATCCTAGTTTTGCTCTCCCCCTCAGCGTCCTGGTGCGCGTGCACTGTTGCTCTTGACGTTCAGTGCATGGCTGTGCCCGCTGGGAAGTGTGATGTCCATGGAGGAGTCGTTCCGATCCAAACGCCAGCCGCTGACCCACATCTGTTCGTGATTATCGTGATTCGGGTATCAATGGGAATAATAGGGGTATTGTTGGGAAACCATACCAGGTCCTTGGCTTGTTGCCATAGGCGGCCTGTCGTGTCCATGTCTACGGTGCCGTCGGGTCGAAGGCACCCAAACACGACACCGTCTGCTCCAAAAGATTTGGCGACGTGGATGTCTTCCATCATCACCTGCAAAAGTTGAAGCGAAATGCCATGATGTGCCAAATTGACAGTGTTTGCATCCACAATTCAAAAAGCCGTGGGCACGTTCTTACAGATTGGTCCTCCTCGCTGTACACGAAATCCCCTCCACGAGGACGAATCATCACCATAAGCTTGCCCTTGAAGGCGCTACGACATGCCTTGATTTGACCCGCTGACGGAGTAAGCCCGCCTTCGCATAGAGCGGAACACAACTCAACTCGGGCCGCACCGCCCGATTGGGCTGTGATCGCGCTATGTATGCTATCTATGCACACTTCCAGCGCAACCATGTCCTATTGTGCAGATTATTGGGAAAGTCTACGCTAGACACATAGAAGCACACACAGGAGCAAGCTGCTAATAATAACGTAAGCAAGACATGCTGACAATAGGAACAATGCCATGCACGAAAGAAATACACACTTCCCGGTACAGTCACGCTCCAACCGCCCAACTGCCTGCCTCGGTCCTGGTCTTCTCCCTGCTGCCCCAAGCCTAGTTCTTCACCCTGCAAACGCAAAACAGAGACATCAACGCGCTCTAAGTACCCACGCGTTTTTGCCACACGTTGAGGACAGTCGTCATGAGCAACACTTTTGCATACCAAAATGTTACGCATGTTTGGTGCCCTTTGAACATGAAGAACCAAGTGAACGTTGATGAACAAATGCGAACAGTTGTGAACAGCCCTGGATGTTCACGCGCGTGTTCAGGGCTTTGTTCTTGTTCACATACTTTGTCGTACGTCTGTTCACGGACTGTTCATCGACTGTTCACGGACTGTTCACCGCTTGTTCAGTGTCTTGTTCACACCCGCGTTCAGGCCACGTATTGACTTGGAGAGGTCCTATTCCTTTCACTTACTGCTCTATCATTATGATAGCATGAAACAACAAGTACATTCATGGACCATTAGTTGCAAATTATCACGCCCAGTGAGCTCACCTAAGGACTCGCTGAGTTGGCCTGCTGCGGCCACGCTGTTTTGGCGCGAATGGTGCCCCGTGCGGCGCCCGAGGACTCTGCGGCTCTCCACGCCTTTGACCATGTGTGGGGCGCGAAGCTGATGGCTGAGTACGAGGCGGGCCTGGCGCTGAACGCGACTGTGACTTGGGTCATGCACTGCGGCGGCTCCATGGGAACTGAGGCGTACAACCTTGTGCAGTACATGGAGGGCAGTCTGCGGCTGCATGCGCAGATCCAGCGCGGGCGGCCGTTCTGTGAGCACGTGGACGTGCTGTCGGGCACGCCGACCGCGTTCTCCGACCGGATACAGCGGCTGCGCCACCTGACCGGCTACCTCCCCTCAGACATCATGATCCACCACAAGGACTACCGCCAGCTGGCGGCTTGGCCCTGGCCGCCCAACAACTCCACCTCATACCTGATTGGGCGTTACATGTGGGAGGTGGATCGGGTGCACCGGCAGTGGGCTGATCAGATGAAGCACGAGCTGGACGAGGTGTGGGTGCCCTCGCACTGGCACGCCGCGTCGGCAGAGGAGCAGGGTGTCCCGCGGGACAAAGTGGTGGTGATCCCGGAGAGCCTGGACTCGTACCTATACGACCCGGGCATTTGGGAGCCGCTGACGTTGCCCCGGCAGCGTCGGGTGACGTTCCTCGCGGTGTTCAAACTGGAGGATCGCAAGGGCTGACAGGTGCTGCTGGCGGCATACCTGAAGGTGGGTTTGGAAAGTGGGGTTGAAACGCCGAACTGGGTTGTGCGTTGCGGTATGTGGACGCCCCGCTGAAGCGGCTGGCGGGGATGACGGAGTGAATTGGGGCGATCACCTCCTTGACCTGGCGCCCACCGATTACCACAGCGTGGTTGTTCGTTCGTGCCGTGTTCCACGATAGCGCGAACGAAACCTCTATAACGGCGGCTACTGAGGGCGGGCAGCACCCGCGGCCCCTTGCACCGCTTGCTGGTGCGTGCAGGCCTTACGCGAGTACAACGACACGTCCCTCTTCACCACACCGTCAACCACCCGGACATATCCTACCGGCGAGACCTCATCTACGAAAAAATGAACGCCTTCCTACGCGAGAGCAACGACTCGTACCTGCAGTCCCTCAGCCTGGGTGCAAACTCTCCGATCGACGCGCCGCACGTTTTTGTGATTGGGCAACATCTGTCGCAGCACGAGATGATCCGGATCTACGCCTCGGCAGACGTCTTTGTCGTGCCATCGCGCGACGAGGGCTGGGGACTGCCGTACATGGAAGCCATGAGCATGGGCAAGCCCATCATCGCGACCAACTGGAACTGCATGACGGAGTTCCTCCGGCCGGACTTTGCGTTTTTGCTGAACTACACCATTGCGCCGGTGCGCACAATGGACAAGTGGTTTCAGGGCGCCATGTGGGCCGAGCCCAGTCAGGAGGACCTTATCTACGCCTTCCTGGACGCGTACGAACAGGGCGGCGGGCTGCAGGAGCTGGGCCAGCGTGCGCGGCAGCAGGTCGTGAGCCTGTACGACAATGAAGTCGTGGGCCGCCAGATCACGGCCCGCCTGGCGGAGATCAGCGCCAAGCTGGCGCCGCGGGCGGACCGGCCGGCCAAGCGGCTGGACATGTCCAAGGACCCCATGCCTGTGGACGTGCACCTTGTGCGGCATGTCGCCGCTTTCCCGCGTGATGACCCACCGCACCGGCGCGGCGATCAAGATCGCGGTGGTGACCACTGCGCCGCCGCGCCGCTGCGGCATCGCGACCTTCAACACGGCACTCATGGACGCGCTGAAGCCGCTGCTGCCGCCGGGCAGCTCCGTGGAGACCTTCCCGCTCATCTATGACGTGGAGATGCCCAAGTCCCTGGACGGCAGCGTCGTGGACAATGCCCGCCATCCGTCAGAAGAACTTCGGGGACTACATGGCCGCCGCGCAGGCGATCAAAACGAGGGCTTCCACGTGGCGCTGCTGCAGCACGAGTTCGGGATCTGGGGCGGCACGTACGGCAGCTTCATCGTTTCACGCGCATGCTGACGGTGCCGTCCGTCAGCATCGTCCACACCCTCTCGGACAATCTGTACGACGAGCACCAGTACATTCTGCAGCACCTGGCGGGCGCTTCGACGGCCATCGTGGTGATGTCGGAGGCGTCTCGGAACAAGCTGGGCGCGTACCACGGCGTGGCCGCCGAAAAGGTCGCGGTGCTGCCGCACGGCGCGCCGCGGCTGACGGGCGTGACGGCGGAGGAGGCCAAGGCCGCGCTCAACTTGACGGGCAGGACGGTGCTCATGACCAACGGGCTCATACACCCGGGGAAGGGCATCGATCTGGCGCTGGCGGCGCTGCCGGCGGTGGTCAAGGAGTTCCCGGACGTGGTGTACATGATTGTGGGCGAGCCGCATCCGGACTGCGGCAAGATCTGCGACGAGCACTACAAGCACCTGCTGAACATGGCGGCCGACGCTCGTATCCGCGACAACGTCCAGTTCGTGCGGGCGTTCCTGGACGACGACCTGCTGACGCGGTACATGCAGGCGGCGGACCTGTACGTCCTGCCGTACAGGGACCGCATCACGACCAACTCGGGCACACTCACGATGGCGCTGGCGGCCGGCAAGGCGTGCGTGTCGACACCCTTTGATCACGCGGCCTCGGCGCTGGTGGGGCGCGGCCGACTGGTGGAGTTCGACAATGCCGATTCGCTGCAGGAGGGCATCTTGGACGTGCTCCGGGATGAGGGGCTGCAAGTGCAGTACCAGAAAGCTGCGCGCGAGTACGCGACCCACATGGACTGGCTGACAGTGGCAAAGGGGTACCTGGCGTTATTGCAAAACGTGACCGCGTAAGAGCGCGAGTGCAGAGAGGGAGGGATGTTAAGAGTATCGGGTGGGGTTTGAGGTGGCTTGCGGGATTGGGGCTGGGACAGGGGCCGGGTTCGAGAGAGAGGGGGTGTGCGGAGGGCAAGCAACTGGCAGCAGACGGGGAGACGACTGTAAGCAAATGCGTGCGCGTACAACGATACGTCGTTGAACCGGCAGAGCGATATACTCGGACCCTTGACTGACTCGCTGAAGTCGGCGCTGCATGGCAGCCCTGCCGACGCTGCCGACGTGTCATATCCAAAAGCGGAGGATGCATGGACTCGTTGATGCTGTGACCCTTGTGACAATACGTCGAGGGTCAAGACAACTTATTGCACCTTGGCGATACCAGGGCGCGGGCCGTTGCGCAGACTCCGTCCGTGCTGTTACTTGCTCCGCGCGAGCAGTGCAACGTGCTCTTCTTTGGAGACTGACGCGAGGGCGCCGCGGACGTCCAGGGTGGGCAAACACCTGTGTGCGGGGTGATATGCTGTGCTGTGCTATGTGTTTATGTGTGTTGCTCGGACTTGGTCTGCTGTGCGCAGCGGATGCTGGTGATATCATATGACCGATTCGTTCTTTTAGAGATGTTTTCTTCTTGGTTATCAGCAATGGGAGGTGAAGCAGCTTGCCAACGCGGGTGGGCTGGCTGGCAGGTGCCGGATTATTTTCCGTACAGTGCCGGGGAGCGATTGAGTGTTGTCGGGCACCTACGACGTAGTTAAGCGAGCCTCTGGCCGTTTTTCCCCCGAGTTCAGCACTCGGTTGGCTTGCATGGCAGGCGCTTAAGCGTGCGGAGATATGCACAAACGGGGGCTGCTTGACGACGCCTTGCCAGGCGAATAAGGGCCCATGCCGGGATCCGTTCGGACCTGGTGGACCGACGTCGTCCTTGGATACGCTGTTGCGGTGTTTCCCCGCACCTGTGTTGTCGAGTGCAGGAGTGCGCGACCGGATCGTCGCCCTCGAGACTCTTTGGGTCCTTCCTGAACTCAAGGTTCATAATGGAAGCGGGGATGACAGAGGCCTTGCCATGTTCCAACAATCACAATGTCGTTCCGTGGCATCCTCAAATCGCAACGGCCCCACCGCACGCAAGGGTAGCCCGTAGGCTCGGCCCAAAGGATTTCCGCTTGAAACGCTTCAACAACTCCACTAGAAATTAATGTAGATAGCCTAGTATGTGCAAATCAGCACAGATCCAGAGTGTGTTGTTACAAAGTTGGAAGGAAAATAGCGTTACAGCCTTACAACCAACCTTACAACCAGTATCGGAGCTGAAGAAGTTGGCGGTTGGCTACAACAGGAAGATTAGAGCGACTCCGTAAGACTCGTAATTCAAATTTCGCACTGTAAATCAAATATTTCACATCATTGAAGACCACATCCAGTGCGCATGGAAAGCCAAAATCTATTATCATAATTCTTCAGAAGTCTCACTCGCAACTTACAATAGCTGCTGCAAGTCTGTACTTCCACGCCGCATATGATCCATTTGTTCGTCAGAATGCCACAGCTCACTCTGACCGTACCGTTGCAAGGCACGAAGCAGTAGCTAGTGCTGTCAAAGCGTTAATCCAGACACCCTGGTTGGAGCTGCTTGCTTCTCGGGATGGCTCATCCAAGGCCACAGTAACCTAACAGGGGTAAACAAGTTAGGGCACAAATGGTTCGTCGTTGTGCCAGTAATGACGAACGACCTCTTTGCACTGACTGGTGCCGAGCCTTATAACATGCATTTGGGCGGGAAAACCACTTGTCGTACACACCACCGCCCGGCCGCCACGCAACCTGGCGCATCCAGACGGGGGAGCAAGCCTGATCATCAGAAATGGTGTTTGATGTTCAGCCTGAACCACGAGGCCCCACGGTCCCGACCTAACCTTGGGTCTGATGACGAACCCACGTCAGGCATACTAGCGTCGTAAGCGCACCCGAGGAGCTCACTCGCGGCCTGATCTCGGGTGCCGGTGCGTATGGCGGACACAACCCTAAGCTTCAAGGGAAAACGGCGAGCAACATAGACAGCAGCGGGGCCGCCTCTGCGGCTGGTGCCGGCCTGGAGGGTGGTAGCGGCTGCGACATGGGCGTGAGGGCATGGAGCTCCCACGGCGACAGCGCAAGTGACGAGGACCACATCAAGATCGACATGACTGTGTTGTTCCGAAAGGTCCGGTGTTCAGCCTCTGATCGCCTCCGTCCTAATTGCCCGGTGCACTGCCATTGAACCGGCCCCCTGCAAGCCTTGGAGTTGAGTTCTCCATTGAACGTTCTCAGACATACGGTATCCCTCCCGTTCATCACTCAGGGGAATCGCTCATGCCCAGGCGGACGCTGAATGGTGACCCGGGGTGCATTACTTCTCCGGGAAGCGCGCCGCGGGACGTGCTTGAGAAGCAGGGGCTGCCCCGAAGCGTGGCGCGTTCAGTCTGTGAGCGTTCTAGGTGAGCGCTGGGCATGTCACCACCCCCCTGAAGTACAACACGCGCATGGAACCGGGCCCCCGCAGGTCAGCTCGCGGCTGCTGCCGCTCTTCTTCGTCATGGTGATCATGTGCTACGTGGACAGGACCTCGCTGGCCTTCGCCGCCATCCAGCTGAACGCGAGCTTGGGCTTCTCGCCGTCTGTGTACGGCCTGGGTTCCGGCCTCTTCTTCCTGGGCTACTCTCTGTGCCAGGTGAGTCATGTCTGGCACCCCCCGCTGGCTGATGGCGGCTGGGGGGCGGTGACCCTTAGGAGGCCCGCATCCGGACTGGCCTGCGCAGGGTTGTCGAGGCCAGGCAGGTGCAAGGTATTTGCGGCGTGTGTAGGGGTCCGGAGGGCTTGCAGGTGAACTTGAAGCAGACACGGTTGGTTGAAGTGCCTTGTTCCGATGCACAAGGGCGTGGCGGGTTCGTTGATTGCCGTGGGCTCCCTCACTGTCTGCCCAGCGGCGGCGGACGGGGAAAGGTGCACGTGTAAGGGCCACGTCCAAAGCGCGGCCGCAGCCGCACTCGATCGGGCTGACGGGAGCAGGGGCCCTTGTTCGCAGCACTGCCGCACACGGCTGCTGCCTCATCGGGTGCCCCACAGCCCCTTGTCCGGCCTCCTAGATCCCGAGTAATCTGCTGCTGAGGCGGTTCGGCGGCCCCACGTGGCTGGCCGTGGTCATCGACACCTGGGGCCTGGTGGCCAGCGCCTTCGCGGTCATGAACACGGCCTCCCAGTTCTACGTCCTGCGGCTGCTGCTGGGCGCCACGGAGGCGGGCGCTTTCCCGGGCATGTGGTATGTGCTGACCACCTTCTACCCTTCTGACCAGGTGTGCGCCAGCAGTCGTCCGTCGCCCGTCCACCCGCTGCGCTGCCTCCCCGCCGTGACATGGCGGCTTCCCCGCGTCACCTGTGCGAGACGCAGTTCGCACTCGATGGCCTGCTTTCGAACATCTCCAAATTTGATCGTCAGGATGCGCTGGATGAGATGTTTTACTCGATTTCTCCTGACGCATGTTTGCCCATCAATATTAGACTAAAACAAAGGCCGCTCGGGTTCTGTGTCATATGCTGTTGCAGCGGCTCTTGTGTGATGCTCGTGCCTGTTGCGTTGCGTACCTGTTGGCCGCGTAATGCCTCACTGCTCGGCGGTGCGTACATGCTTTCTGGCAGTGCCCGACATTTTCCTGCGTCCCAAACCTGTGGGCCGCACTGGGCGCGCGCAGACCACCTTTCCGTTCACGGTGGTGGAAGCGGGCATCTCGCTTTCGCACGTGGTGGCCGCGCCGCTGGCCGCTGCGTGTCTCTCGATGGACGGGCTGGCGGGGCTAGCGGGCTGGCGCTGGCTGTTCCTGCTGGAGGGTCTGCCGACGCTGGTGCTGTCGGGTGAGTGAGCGCCGGGAGGGGTCCGCGATTGCGCCGCGCTGCAGAGCCGCAGCACCACATAACCACAGGTGGCCGTTCGATTGGCTGTGTTGCTGCCAGAAAGTGTGGCCTGTGGCGCACGCTGGGACCGCAGCCACGTGTGTCGGTGCTTGCCGTCGCGCACCTCACAACGCGGGTTGGTGCTTGCTTTGCGCGGGCAGTCCCTGCGCCTCGACCTTGTAGCCAGACGGAATTCCCACCTGCACGCCCGGGGGGGGGTCTCCGTCCTTGGCGCTTCCGGTTACACCTGCGCAGTCGTGATGTACCGCTGGCTGCCCCACAGCCCGGAATCGGCGGACTTCCTGACAGCGGCCGAGCGCAGGGCGCTGGTGCAAAGGTGCGCGTGGCCAGTACAACGTATTTGGATGTCCGTCTCCTTATCAGGACGTCATGTTGGTGCCGGGCCTCGCTGCGGGCTCCCTCCCTTCCAACCTGGGCGCCGACCCTGCGAGCGGCAGCCTCCCGCAATTAAGCCTGTCAGTGCTGTAACCTCATGCCTACACACACAGTTATCTTTTACACACGGTCGGGCGGGTCTCTTATCTAAACACATACATGCTCGTCATATCCCTGGCGAAGCTGGCGTACCTCTTAGACATGATGCACCGTAGGTTTATGAGGCGGCAACGGGTTGGTCTCGTAGGCAGAGTTGGCATTGCCGTGCCTGTGCTTGAACCCCTACATCTGCAGACTGGAATCGAGTGACCGTGACGGGACGGTGGCCAACGGCGGCAGCAACCTTGCCCCCCCGGGCACCCTCAAGTGCGTGTCCAGTGTCGCGGGCAACATGGCCGGTGGTGGCGCCGTGAAGCGGTCCAAGGCGCACGGCCTGGGAGGCGTCAGCAACGTCGGTGGCAGCGGAGTCGGCGGCCATGCCAACGCTGCAGGGTCGGTCTGGACGGCTATCCTGCCCGCCATCACCAACAAGTGCGTTGCGTTGCTTAGCTAGACTGCATGCCGTTACTCGTTAAGAGGGGAGTGCAAATTCTGAGCGAGCCCTCTTTGGCGGCCTCCTTTAGATGCCCTGGGCTTTCAAACGCCTGTCGTGCTGCCGATCGGGTGTGAGGGTCTGAGTGGACTGGCTGGCAATGCAACCGCGCGGTATCTTCCTTATCCGGTGATACGTGTACCCTGTGGGGCGGATGGCCCTGCGTCAGTCTTATGCTGGTGACCCCTGCTGTGGTGGTGTGTTGATTGTGGGCGTGGTACAGTAACTTGCTCGGCTCTGGTGGCTGCGCCGCAGATACGTTTGGTACATGGGCGCGATCAAGTTCATTCGCGACATCGCCTCCTTCGGCATCATCTTTTGGGCGCCCACCATCGTCAACTCCATGCTGCAGGATATGGTGCGTCCGGGCTATCGCATCGCCTTGTGCCGCGATGGCAACGATGCGACATCCGCAAAGCCGTGACGCGGCGCATGCCCGTGGTCCAGCCCGTCACCACATGTTGCTCCTCACTGAGCATCGAACGCATGTCACCGCGTCTTGTTTCCGCAACTCTGTCTCATCTGAATACGCCGCCCGGGTCAACTGTTGGGGAGCCCGGGGGTCCACACATCTGTTGGGGGCGTAGGGCCCCTTCCGTGAGGCCCCTGTGCGGGTTCCCGGAGCCTCCCGGCAAGACAACAAGGCTCGCTGCTGTCTGTCAGCGAGTCGGAGCAAATGAAGGCTGAGGGACAATCATGCGATTGCGTCATTGAGATTGCGTCGTTACCCTTCGCGCGTGCCACCTCGCGCGCTGCCCTCCAGCACGTTGAAGAATATGCGTCCTCCCACCTCATTTCGTTCTAGACGATCATCCCTCAGCGGCGAGCATCAAGCCACCAGGCCCTGCTGGGCTCCAGGCTCGATGCAGCCGCAACGAGGGTGCCAGGGGGTGACACTGGCAGCACGGGGCGAGCGTTGCTGGGAGCCGTCATGGCCCTCCCCGCAGAGCATGGCAACGGAGTCGCGGCGGTGCTGCTGACGGCGTTGCCGTTCGGGCTGGCGGCGGCCACCGGTATGGCGCTGGCGGAAAGCTCGCAGCGACACGGCGAGCGCATTCTGCACATCTCCATGCCGTACATCATTTCAGGTGGGTGGCGCCCGCCGCTGGCGCTTTCGATGCTGGCCTAGAGGGTCTCGGTACGTGACGTGTTGGAAGCCTACACGCGTTCCGGTGCCGCTGCAGGATCTGCTGCTGTTATCGACCTCTTGCCGGCCTACAGCTAGATTTAGCCGAAATCATATTGACGCGGTGCACAAGTGGTCATAACCTTGCATTTCGTGCACCTGGACGTTTCCCTTGCATGTGACTGTATCACTACCGTGCGATCGCCCGGTATGGTCACCCAACCCGTACACAGGCGCGGCGTTGACGTTGTACTCTCGGGCGGCCTCCCGCTCTCCCTGGCTGGGCTTCCTGGCGCTGAGCCTGGGCGTGGTGCGTAGGGCGACCACATCTCTGGGGCGGGAGGTCGATGGGACTGTGGGACGTATCAAATTGCTCTCGCAGCGCTGCCTCCCCTTTGCCTGTAAGCTGCAAGCTGCCCCTTCTCGGCCCAATTATCAGACCCTTGAACCACAACCACAGGTTGGTGTCTACTCTGGGAGCGGGACCTCGTTATCCCTGGTTTCGGAGCTGGCCGCAGGTCCCGGATTGGTGGTCGCCCTGCCCATGTACAACTCGTTAGGTGCGTTCTTTGCTCCAATTGGAGTGGGCAAGCGCACGTTATCATCCATGCGGCAGGTCATGCTCGGGCGTGGGACGTGATTGACGGGGCCGACTCCACGGGGGCAGGACCAAAGGTGCATACAGGAGAGACCTCACATGGACGGGGGAGGGGTTCCCCTGGTAGGTAGGCACCGACGATCCCTTTGTGGGGTCCGCTATGGCATTTCGTTTATTCAGGGGACCAGACCATGCAGCTGTGGGACCGTATGTCCATGTGCGGGCACCCAAGGTTCGGGCTCCCACCTTCGCAAGCGATCTAACAGTGGAATTACCCACCAGGTCCTGTGCCAGCCAGCGCAGGGGTTCCGAACTCACTTCTGTTTCCCTCGCATGTGCGCCTGCAGGCACACTGGGCGGCTTCCTGGGGCCTGCCATCGTCGGTTGGCTGGTGCAGCGGGCCCGCAGCTCCGGTGCAACCGTGGGTGGGAGCGGCACCGCAGCCGCAATTCAAGGTGGTGGCTTCGGTGTGTCCGCGGTGGTGCTGGGGTCGGCGATGTTTCTATCGGGCGTCCTCGTGCTCCTGCTGGGGGCGGCCATCAGCCGCAGAGCGCGATAGACACAGCAAAAAATAGTATGATGTAGCCGCGCTGGGGCCCAACTACCAACCGTGTGAAACCGTGTGCGCTCAGAGGCAGCCTTAGGAAACCGTATCAGCCCCATGCGTCTCTCTGAGTTTCTGAGTTTACACACAATGTAGGTTTTAGGACAGCTCCGACTATCACCCAATAAACACCCCAACCCCCCTCAGCCGTACAGGAGTTGACTTGGGAGTTGGCAGCTGCGCGAGTGTGAGCAGGTCGTTGTACGGCGGCCCGGCTCGCAAGCTACCTGACTGTAGTGACGCACACGGGCAGTCGGCGCTGGTCGGCAGACGCGCGAGTGGGAGCTGGCAGTTGAGCGCGCACGCGGGTGGGAAGCTGACGGTGAAGCACGGCGGGGTGTGGTGTTGGCGCGCCGCGCGAGTGGGAGTGCATAGTCATGTGCGCGCCGTCTGGGAAGCTGCGTGTGTGAGCTGCAAGTAGACGCAAGAGAGACGCATGGGGCCGACCCGGTTTCCATAAGCTGCCTCTTGAGCGCACACGGTTTCACACGGCTCACAGTTGGGCTCCCGCGCGGGTGGGCCTAGCTGGAGTGCATGATAGTCGCTGGGCGCACGCGCGGGCAGGGCGCAGGGGAACTCGGCGGAAACTCGGCGGCATTCCGTTACAGAGAAAGAGCGCGCTACTGCGACATGCTCATGGGTTCAGTGTTGCTGCCAGCGCCGCCAGCGGGCGGCTCAGAACCCACACGCAGCTCACCGCCCTCCCTGCCCTCACCCGAACCGCCATGCAGCTGCGGGAATCAGGTTGCCGTCAATACCCACCACCCTGAAGTTGTGCAGCTTGCCGCGCAAGATGGAGGCGTTTCCAACCCGGGTGCCCAGCGGGTTGCTGGGGATGATGCGGGTGAAAACCGAGCCTACCATCGGCATCAGCTGGTACCCCGCACTCTTGGTAAGGGATGATTTAGGTGCCCTGGGTGAGGGTGTTGCTCTCAATAAGGTACGGCGCGTTTGCGGGCACAGTATTCACGCTGACAATGAATGACTCGATGGCAGTCGGAGGTGTACCCCGCAAGCCACTCTGGCAGGTCCATGAAGTGCATGCCATCCCGCCAGTACCCCTGCACCACGTTTGCAGAGCTCAGCTGGATGCGGAAGAAGCGCATGGCGTTTTGCTATTTGGCAAGGTTTTTCTAACGAGTCCACAACCTTGACCATGGGGGTTTCGGGCAGCTGCTCTGGGTCTAGCACGCGCCCGGCATCCTCAACCTCAACGGTGGTGTTGGTGGGTGGGTGTGGCGTGCCTTGCCTGCTGCCGTGCGCTCCTCTTTCTTGGCATCAGCGGAGCGATAGGTGGCAATCGTGATATCAATTAGGTAGTCGGGCAGTTGCGGGTGCTCGCCTTTGAGAGCGTAATACCACGACTTGTACTCGTCCGACCGCTTGAATCCCGGCTGACCCCCGGCGGTGCCATGGCTGCTGCTGCTGCTGTCCTGACCATCCATAGAGCTAGAAAATGCGCGGGCCCCTACACAACGTGCACAATGGTGTCAAAATTGCGCCCGGATACGCGACTCCTTAGGCCCTGTGAAGTCTAGGACTAGGGCCGAGTGACCTCCGCCATATCCAACATTCTTTAAAATAATAAGGAATTAATTGCAGCAGTACAACAGAATTCCAATTGCTGGAACACGGAGGGCCCCTCTGGAACAACAGTAGTCGTTCCTGAAACGGCGTTGTCCCGGAACCAGGAGGGGTCTGTTCCCAGGGACGTTTGGCTGGGTAGTATTCCACATTGTAACTTGAAATGGGAAGCGCAAAACACGGAACGACGTGGGCTCACAACTTGGCGAGCATTGTCACAGTTGATACAGTGAAGCTTCCCCATACATAATCGGGAATAATACATGTAAGTTAATTTTCTCGAGCCAGCAAATGTCGACGATCTTGTGTGCAGTGGTTTGTACAACTTGAACTGTTCTCCGTAACATTCAAGGCTTTCTACTCTGGAAATATCTTCCGAAGTTAACACAGATAAAGAGTTTTGGAGTATGGAAGAAGACGGGCGGTGGTACAGCGACTCCAGGGAACCGCCTCCTCACTCAGACGCAACACGCAAGTGAGGAGCAGCAGCCGTACAGCTGTTTGCGCTCATTTCTACGTTGAATTCTTTTGATCTCTAAACAGTTGTACTTATATCACATTTCCAAAAGCCGAGGCAACATCTACAAACAGACTGCAAAAGATCCTCAAAATGTCCACACCGCCTGAGATGCAGATGGGCGATATTCCGCAGCCTCAACGCGACCAGATTCAGAAGATGGTGGAGCAGCTGGTGAAGGAGGCGGAGCAGAGGGCCGAGCAGAGGGCCGAGCATAGGCTCAAGCAGATGACGGAGCAGGTGGAGCAGAGGGCCGATCAGAGGGTCAAGCAGTTGACGGAGCAGGTGGAGCAGAGGGCCGAGCATAGGCTCAAGCAGATGACGGAGCAGGTGGAGCAGACGGCCGATCAGAGGGTCAAGCAGTTGACGGAGCAGGTGGAGCAGAGGTTCCAAGAGCTGCGAAAGAAGGAGCCTGCGCGCGGTAAGTGCGATGCAGATGCGCAGCGGTTGCGGCTGCGGCTGCGGCTGCGGCTGTGGCTGCGGCGAGGCTGTGGCTGCGGCGAGGCTGCGGCTGCGGCTGTGACTGGGGCTGGAGGGCGTATGCCAGAAGGTTTCCTTCATGTCTGCACGTGCTTGCACTCCGCACAGACGTCCTTGTGGAGGCTCTGGGGTCCTTGTGCGCTTTGATCATGAGGACAAGCTCAAGGGCACACGCTAAGCAAGAGTGAGCGCTCCTGCTGGCAGACTGGCTGGATTATCTGGCGGGGCCCTTGGGGTCCTTCGGGCAGGGCGCCCTGAACTTGCTGTAGAAGAACCCGCTGGGAGAAGCGCTGCTAGGCTTTGGCATCGCGGTTGTCCTGCTGCTGGTGCCGGTCGTCAAGCGGTTGGTGAACTGATGTCCGACATGATTGGGTAAGCTTGGACCAAGTGCAATGAGGAGGACAGGACATTCCTGATTCCTGTGCACTCTGTACTCATACAAATGTATCATCAGGTAGAAGGGACATTGTGCAAACTATGCACTCTGCAGTAGAAGGGACTTTGTGCCTCGGTGCACAGGGGTTTGATGCTGCAAGGTAGCATCAACTGTATTCTCAAGATACAGTCGTTTTCATTTTCAATAAAGAACATTCGCTGCGCATAGGAACTCAATTTTCCACCATGAGAACCAGGAGGACGTGCAGTCAAGACCAAGGTTACCAAGGTTGTGTACAAAGTTAGTTTGGGCGTTTGTGTTTGTTTGTGTGTGGTGCGGCAGGGGTGTCCTGTGCCAACACCTGTCTGCGGAAGGGTCGTCTCGTGCATCGACCTCGGCTGGGGCTGGGTAGTCATGACGAGCTGACGTCTATCTTTCTTTGTACATAACCTTGGTCTTGACTGCACGTCCTCCTGGTTCTCATGGTGGAAAATTGAGTTCCTATGCGCAGCGAATGTTCTTTATTGAAAATGAAAACGACTGTATCTTGAGAATACAGTTGATGCTACCTTGCAGCATCAAACCCCTGTGCACCGAGGCACAAAGTCCCTTCTACTGCAGAGTGCATAGTTTGCACAATGTCCCTTCTACCTGATGATACATTTGTATGAGTACAGAGTGCACAGGAATCAGGAATGTCCTGTCCTCCTCATTGCACTTGGTCCAAGCTTACCCAATCATGTCCGACATCAGTTTCAACCCTTCACCAACCGCTTGACGACCGGCACCAGCAGCAGGACAACCGCGATGCCAAACAAAACAAAACATGTGCCTTGTGATGCTGGCAGTTTGGGTAAGGGCAGAGAGGGCATTGAACCGCGTGTGGGCTCTGAGCCGCCCGGTGGCGGTGCTGGCAGCAACGCGGAGCCTATGAGCATATCGGTGTGCTGTTTCTCTGTAAAGGAATGCCGCCGAGTTTCTGCCGAGTTCCCCTGCACCCCGAAGGAGGGTATTCAATTCTTCAAGGCATGCCTCTCAAAATCGTATGGCCAGCGGCTCCTATCATCAACATTCTCTGCGCGTGCGCGGCGTTCAGATGTACGGCATGTTCGCTCGCGCCCCAATATGTGCTTGCCGCAATCTCCCCCGCGCCACCCACGCCGTCTCTGTGTAACCTGGAGCGACATTTGCCCCATCGGGCCATCACTACTCTGACGCCGCCGACGGCCGGGTTGCAGTACACAACCGGCACCGCAGTCGTCACGCAGCCAGGGTGTCGCCTTGAGAAGGGAGTGGCGTAGTCTACCGCATCAGGGGACGGCGGCGATCCATGGTGGTGTGACCAGCTTGACAAGTATGCCGCTCTGTAGGTGCAAACGGACTGAGCATGACTGGGTATGTCCGGGGGGCCTTCATGCAGGCGGACGAACACCCCCGTACATCCCTTGGTAATGTAGATGTGGCGAGCTACAGGTCCGCAGAGTCGTGCCACCGGGCAGTTGAACCCGCTTCGTGGCCGTCATGGTGAGGCCAGGCCTAGCGGTCGTCCCAGTTCAGGTGAGGCCGTGTTCCCCACTTGAGGGATTCGGCGTTGCGGGTGGAGGTAAGGTGGGCTGAAGTGGGGTCGGGTGGGCTGAGGTGGGATTGAGTAGGGTGAGGACAGGGGGGCCACTTGGGACGACGTCGGCAGCATGTGCGGGCCAGAACGGGGCCGCGAGACGGGGCGGATCATGCGGGGTTGGCCCTTGGATGCGACGGGGCGGGTCGTGCGGGGGAGGGGGGGGCCTTGGATGCGACGGGGCGGGTCGTGCGGGGAGGGGGGGGCTTGGATGCGACGGGGCGGGTCGTGCGGGGAGGGGGGGCTTGGATGCGTCTGTGATGCATGATATGGGGGCTGGACGGGCGGCGGGAGCGCACTTGCAGGCGTGAGGTCGACTGCTGCGACCTCAAGAAGGGCGCCGATATGGTGGAGTTCCGGGACCCGGGCGTGTGCCACACGTCCGCGGTTCCTATCACGTAAGGACTGGTGGGCGGCGGCTGGGCTGGCTGGCCTTTCCGGTGCGTGGCGATTGAGCGGGACTTGTACTCACGTGTTCTTCTTAGTTTATGGTGGAGGCTGCTGTTGGGAATGTTATGAGGAGCTGCTTTAAATGCGGGGCTTGATGGTGAGGTTGGGCCAAAGCGGCTTGATGGTGAGGTCGGGGACCTGTGGGGGCACGAAAGATGAGATGGTGTGGAGATGCACGGATTGTCAAGATTTGCGAGGGCTACTTGCAGGATGCTGATGGTTTCGCTGGCCATATCCGCATCGGCCATCCATTAGGCCCATTTCTATTTCGGACACTCCTACGGGGACCTAAGCGGTGCGGCCACTTATGACCTAGGACTGTTTCTACGGAAGCCCGAAACCAGTCTGGAGCCAAGCCAAATTCGCATGCTGGAAAATACTCGGTGTAGCTATATCAAAGGTCGTGATATTCTTTGACGGATAAGTATCTAAATAGGGTATTTGCGAGGATGCCTTTCACCGATCTTAGCCTGTGCATGAAGCTGACTGCAGGGCGGGTTGCAAACTCGTCTTTTGCCGGAATGCCTAGTGTAAAACCTGGGCTTTTATTGTGATGTTGGCCATGCAGATGATTCATGGACCGAATAGCACGTACGCATCGGTACAAACTGCTCGCCAATTATTCATTCGTGCCGCAAACGGCAAACCACAAAGAATTTAATCATAAATATTTCACAGATGATCTCGCATATCTGCCGTGATCATCAGCCTGCTTGCGCTCCCCGCCCAACACTCAGCCAGCCGGGGGCCACCAGCGCGCTTGTGGGCATGACGCACATGGACACGTCCGCAGTCGGATGCGACTCCAGCGCAGCCGCGCGTCCCAGTGTGCCGGGGGCGGAGGTGCGAGGGAGTGGGGCGGCCAGGGACGGTGCAGCTCGGGTATTGCAACGGTGTTGCGCGATTCGGACCGTCCGTCTGCCAACCCTACATGCCAAACGTGTGCACGGATGGGCACCATGTCCCTCTGCGGTCCCCTCTCAAGAGGTTTAACGTTTCCCTGCCCGTCCTGTTCATTGACCGCTGCACAGACGGCGACCCGCGTTGAAGCTAACACGGATGCAGATGCAGCCAGCGCGACGCCATCCGCGGCCCCTGCCCTGTCGCCCGGCGCTCCCCGCCCAACGCTCAGCCAGCCGGGGGCCACCTGCGCGCTTGTGGGCATGACGCACGTGGACACGTCCGCAGTCGGATGCGACTCCAGCGCAGCCGCGCGTCCCAGTGTGCCGGGGGCGGAGGTGCGAGGGAGTGGGGCGGCCAGGGACGGTGCAGCTCGGGTATTGCAACGGTGTTGCGCGATTCGGACCGTCCGTCTGCCAACCCTACATGCCAAACTTGCGCACGGATGGGCACCATGTCCCTCTGCGGTCCCCTCTCAAGAGGTTTAACGTTTCCCTGCCCGTCCTGTTCATTGACCGCTACACAGACGGCGACCCGCGTTGAAGCCAACGCGGACGCAGATGCAGCCAGCGCGACACCATCCGCGGCCCCTGCCCTGTCGCCCGGCGCTCCCCGCCCAACACTCAGCCAGCCGGGGGCCACCAGCGCAAATGATGCCAGCGGAGCCGCGCGTCCCAGCCCACCGGGGCCCACTGGGGTATCTGATGTGCCCCACTACCTTGAAGAGATGAGGGATGCGAATGGCGTTGTACGCCTCACAGCCTCTAAACGGACGGTGGATGTCCTTATCAACGCGAGCTTAGAACGCATGGGAGGTAAGATAAGCAGTACATGCAGACTCGGCAGCACCAGTTCCCGTTGTCAAGGCCATTGGAACTGTCCATCAACGCTGGTCGCGCATGGAGGTACGTCCATTGCGAGGGCCATGCAAAAATGAGTATCAAGTGCTCCATGCCTCACAACACATTATCATCGAAATCACAATGGCGCTGTGCAGAGCAACCAGGGCGGTGGCAATAACGGTGGAGAGGGCTTGTACGGAACAATAGCCTACAAGGGGACATCCGTCGTGTTCGCGCTACTGATACTGCTGACCGGCATGTGCACGTCCAGCGTGCTGGTGGATCCGGGTGCGGGCCTCGGCCGCCCCCTGGTGCACGCAGCTTTACTGGGGCTGCAGTGCGTCTGGGGGTTCGAGCAGGACTGAGCAAACGATGGGCCCGTGCCTCAGATACTTCGAAGCCGTGTTTTATGAGATGTACGGTAAGAGTTGCGGTGTTTTCGCGCTGCGTGTTGCGGAGTATGACCTTGGGGTATTCGTATGACCTTGTAGGGAGCGCAGCTGCTGCGTATCTCCTGTCCGAGTGGCCTGCTATTCAGCACAACGCGGTTGGTGGATTGCCGCTTGATTGCCTAGACAGTTCAACTCACCTCTACACCTTTTGGCAGGGTTGGGCCCTGGACGATTGCAGGGAGCTGGCTCACAGGGTCAATGCGAGCAAGCACCTGAAGGTGGGGAATGAAATTGATGTGTGTGAACCACACCGACACACCGAACAGTCACTCCTTTACGCGCAGGGTTTGGCCTTTGTGCAAGACAGCAGGATAAACATGAAACAACATCTCCAGTCGGCTGGCTTCCGCGGCCTGCAACTGGTTGCAGTATGCACAGGTGTGGCCATGTCGGGCAGTGGCAAGTTCACGGCGTACATCTACAAGAGGACAGTTCCGGTGCCATAAACGGTATGTATGACTGTGTTGATGTGACCTCAACTTGGGCCCGTCATATTCAGGGCGGTTGGGCGAGATGTGGTGCATTCGGTCGGGGGACGACTTCTAGGGCCCTGCATACTCGGTTATGCACCATCATGATGCGCCAGCGGTGTTGCATCGTACTAGTGCCCCTATGCCGGGGTACGGATTACAGCGCCGATACGGGCGGGTGTGGCTGCCTGAGCGGCGGTGTTGCATCATACCAGTGCCCCTATGCCGGGGAAGGGATTACAGCGCCGATACGGGCGGGTGTGGCTGCCTGAGCGGCGGTGTTGCATCGTACTAGTGCCCCTATGCCGGGGTACGGATTACAGCGCCGATACGGGCGGGTGTGGCTGCCTGAGCGGCGGTGTTGCATCATACCAGTGCCCCTATGCCGGGGAAGGGATTACAGCGCCGATACGGGCGGGTGTGGCTGCCTGAGCGGCGGTGTTGCATCGTACTAGTGCCCCTATGCCGGGGAACGGATTACAGCGCCGATACGGGCGGGTGTGGCTGCCTGAGCGGCGGTGTTGCATCGTACTTGTGCCCCTACGCCGGGGAACGGATTACAGCGCCGATACGGGCGGGTGTGACTGCCTGAGCGGCGGTGTTGCATCGTACTAGTGCCCCTATGCCGGGGTACGGATTACAGCGCCGATACGGGCGGGTGTGGCTGCCTGAGCGGCGGTGTTGCAGCGTACCAGTGCCCCTATGCCGGGGAGGATTACAGCGCCGATACGGGCGGGTGTGGTTGCCTGAGCGGCGGTGTTGCATGGTACTTGTGCCCCTATGCCGGGGAACGGATAACAGCGCCGATACGGGCGGGTGTGGCTGCCTGAGCGGCGGTGTTGCATCGTACTTGTGCCCCTATGCCGGGGAAGGGATTACAGCGCCGATACGGGCGGGTGTGGCTGCCTGAGCGGCGGTGTTGCATCGTACTAGTGCCCCTATGCCGGGGTACGGATTACAGCGCCGATACGGGCGGGTGTGGCTGCCTGAGCGGCGGTGTTGCATGGTACTTGTGCCCCTATGCCGGGGAGGATTACAGCGCCGATACGGGCGGGTGTGGCTGCCTGAGCGGCGGTGTTGCATCGTACCAGTGCCCCTATGCCGGGGAAGGGATTACAGCGCCGATACGGGCGGGTGTGGTTGCCTGAGCGGCGGTGTTGCATCGTACTTGTGCCCCTACGCCGGGGAACGGATTACAGCGCCGATACGGGCGGGTGTGGCTGCCTGAGCGGCGGTGTTGCATCGTACTAGTGCCCCTATGCCGGGGAACGGATTACAGCGCCGATACGGGCGGGTGTGGCTGCCTGAGCGGCGGTGTTGCATCGTACTTGTGCCCCTATGCCGGGGAGGATTACAGCGCCGATACGGGCGGGTGTGGCTGCCTGAGCGGCGGTGTTGCATCGTACCAGTGCCCCTATGCCGGGGTACGGATTACAGCGCCGATACGGGCGGGTGTGGCTGCGTGAGCGGCGGTGTTGCATCGTACCAGTGCCCCTATGCCGGGGTACGGATTACAGCGCCGATACGGGCGGGTTCGGCTGCCTGAGCGGCGGTGTTGCATCGTACTAGTGCCCCTATGCCGGGGTACGGATTACAGCGCCGATACGGGCGGGTGTGGCTGCCTGAGCGGCGGTGTTGCATCGTACCAGTGCCCCTATGCCGGGGAACGGATTACAGCGCCGATACGGGCGGGTGTGGTTGCCTGAGCGGCGGTGTTACATCGTACCAGTGCCCCTATGCCGGGGTACGGATTACAGCGCCGATACGGGCGGGTGTGGTTGCCTGAGCGGCGGTGTTGCATCGTACTTGTGCCCCTACGCCGGGGAACGGATTACAGCGCCGATACGGGCGCGTGTGGCTGCCTGAACGGCGGTGTTGCATCGTACTTGTGCCCCTATGCCGGGGAGGATTACAGCGCCGATACGGGCGGGTGTGGCTGCCTGAGCGGCGGTGTTGCATCGTACCAGTGCCCCTGTGCCGGGGAAGGGATTACAGCGCCGATACGGGCGGGTGTGGCTGCCTGAGCGGCGGTGTTGCATCGTACTTGTGCCCTATGCCGGGGAACGGATTACAGCGCGATACGGGCGGGTGTGGCTGCCTGATGCGCTGAGCGGGTGTTGCATCGTACTTGTGCCCCTATGCCGGGGAACGGATTACAGCGCCGATACGGGCGGGTGTGGCTGCCTGAGCGGCGGTGTTGCATCGTACTAGTGCCCCTATGCCGGGGTACGGATTACAGCGCCGATACGGGCGGGTGTGGCTGCTGAGCGGCGGTGTTGCATCGTACTAGTGCCCTATGCCGGGGTACGGATTACAGCGCCGATACGGGCGGGTGTGGCTGCCTGAGCGGCGGTGTTGCATCGTACTAGTGCCCTATGCCGGGGAACGGATTACAGCGCGCGATACGGGCGGGTGTGGCTGCCTGAGCGGCGGTGTTGCATCGTACCAGTGCCCCTATGCCGGGGAAGGATTACAGCGCCGATACGGGCGGGTGTGGCTGCCTGAGCGGCGGTGTTGCATCGTACTAGTGCCCCTATGCCGGGGAACGGATTACAGCGCCGATACGGGCGGGTGTGGCTGCCTGAGCGGCGGTGTTGCATCGTACTAGTGCCCCTATGCCGGGGTACGGATTACAGCGCCGATACGGCGGGTGTGGTTGCCTGAGCGGCGGTGTTGCATCGTACTTGTGCCCTACGCCGGGGAACGGATTACAGCGCCGATACGGGCGCGTGTGGCTGCCTGAACGGCGGTGTTGCATCGTACTTGTGCCCCTATGCCGGGAGGATTACAGCGCCGATACGGCGGGTGTGGGCTGCCTGAGCGGCGGTGTTGTGCATCGTACCAGTGCCCCTATGCCGGGGAAGGGATTACAGCGCCGATACGGGCGGTGTGGTTGCCTGGGCGGTCGAGTGCTACAGCGCCGATACGGCGGGTTTTGCCTGAGCGGCGGTGTTGCCGTACTAGTGCCCCTATGCCGGCGGTACGGATTACAGCGCCGATACGGGCGGCGGGCTGCCTGAGCGGGGGTGCATCGTACGCCCCTATGCCGGGAACGATTACAGCGCCGATACGGGGGGCTGTGGCTGCCTGAGCGCGGTGTTGGCGTACCAGTGCCCCATGCCGGCGGTACGGATTACAGCCCGATACGGGCGGGTGTTGCCTGAGCGGCCGTGCTATCGTACAGTGCCTATGCCG